>JXSR01S010609.1:2797-36154 GCA_000969725.1 Ophiothrix spiculata
TTTACTGATAACTCACACAAAAAGCTTAGTTCGATCTTGTTACTTGTATGGTACATTTGAGGCTTTATGCATAATCAAAAATCACCAGTGAAATATTTATCCCTAGGACACGTGAGCAGAAACACAAGGTGGGTCAACCTGTCCCGAGAGCCAACTTGCCCCACCCTCCCCTACCCTCCCCTACACAAATAATTTTGTTGAATTTACTGAAAAATCTGTGCAACACGGTTGCCTTGATTTTATTAAGTAGGTGCAACAAGCATTTATTCACGTATTTTGCACTTAATTGACACGGTTTAAAAGAACTCTTTTTATTTGAGTTACAAACACATAATATTGCCGCTAAATTGCATCTTATAAACTCAATTTAGTAAAACGTTCACTTAACTGAATAGCGTCAGTAGATTCCACATAAATAAAATGCTTAAATTGTGCTTGACTTACAACAAATTAATTGAAATAAAAAAAAAATGAATCAATTTCACTTTTTATTGAGGAGGAGATTTCTCGATTGGTTCCTTACTAATTTTTAATTGCATTTACAGACATAAGAACATTTACCTTTATACCTACCTGAGAATCGAACCTGGGTCTCTGGATCATGAGTCTGATGCTTTACCGTATTCGCCACAGAGCCATTCACATTCTCAAAAGAGCAGAACATAAATTTATATGTGAAATGTAAATGTCCCATAGTAACTCATCATAACATTGTATAAAAACTACCAAATGAATGTATTGGACCTTCTTGTGTATATTCTTGTGTATATTAAATCATATTTGACCAGATAAACGTAAAAAATATGAATTTGGCTTCTTTTAGTGTCCTTTTTTACTATAACTCAAGACTTATTTGTAGGCTACATACTACAATTTTCTCTACTTCTTTTTACTTACCTGATTTGAGTTTGGTGTACGCAAAAGTATGAATTTTACATGTTGTTATCTTCATGAAGGTGTTGGCAACTTAATATTTGTACTTGTTGGTTCTACTTTTGTGTTTAGTTGATTGAATTGAAATACATTATGTCATTGTTACTCATTCATGTTACACATAATATTTACATACGTTTACTCAACCATTTTAACGGGCTTTATTCAGTAAATACGATGAAAACATAACAGCGGCTAGATAAATTCAAGTAATTCTTACTTAATTTTCGTACTCATACACCGTACTCATAATTATTGGAGCCATGTTGTCAGTGCAACTCCAATATGTCAAGTTTAAATAACTTTATGTTATTTAGAGTGATAGTAATGCATATCTTATGAGTAATATCTGCAAATTGGATTTTTTACGTAACTCAAATTAATATTTTCTAAGTAGCATGAACTTAGTGTAAGTGTATATTATAGTATTGTAAATTCTGCCCATCTATTAAGTGCAAGTAATATGATCACCCCTCCCCATTTTGGAGGTACACCTTACCTCATTGGCCCCTACCTCAACCTTAAATAGGTGCAAACCTGATAGTACATACGAGTCCCAAGGAGTTTAAAATATCTCTTCTATATACTAGTATTTAATTACTGTAGATTGTTCCAGCGTCATAAGAGTTTTAAACCCCTGTTTGGTTATAATAAATGTTGGTTTCATCTATACCTTCCTGGGGTTTTCAGTATTCAGGATTGTGCACTGATAGTGCGTAAAAGGTTCATGCACAGTCGGAGAATAAGGACTTTCCAAGAATCAATAAATAATTTTTTGTTGATAAATGGAGCAAAATAAGACAATTTTATAAATTTAGAAACGACAAAACCATTGACCTATACTGGAATGAAATTTATGTACCAGTGTTGTAAAATGTTGTCAACCATATCTGGAACAAAACACTCCCAGAATTGTTCAATACCAGAATGTCCTAAAATTGACCAATACCGGTATATGTCAGTATTTGGAACCTAAAGTATACCTTTTCCCTATCAGAAACAATTAGAATCTCTTAAATATATAGCCTCTTTGTGATGTATCGACATATATAAATGTGGATACCTCTCTGCAATGTTCGTGTAAATATCATCAGACACATTAAACGTCCTTAATTCCTTTTGGTTTGAATTCCTTCTTATAGAAACTCTATAAATAACAAAAATGGCAAGTGTTAGCAAAAAGAGTACAAATGCAAGCGCTCCTACGAAATAAGTTATTATCATCCACAGCTCTGTATAATTCGTTTTTATTCTACACAGCTGTTTACAGTGGTTTTGTTGTGTAGAATTATCGATCTCATTTGAAAGTACATTGTCGCCAGGTTGTTGTGGTGTCCGGTTCGGAGATAAAGATGGAGTGGTTGTGAGCGGTATATTGTCACCACCAATCACAATTAAGGGGCCAATGTGGCAGGTCGATACCTGTTCCGGAAAGGCATTACTCGTTATCTCACATAAAAACAACGTGTTATCATCATGTCTTGTTGGAGTCAGTGTTAATTCTGAATAGATGACATTATTTCTTGTAACGACGTTGTCCTTAGGCAATTCACCTGTTCCAGTTTTGCTCCATTTAATAAATACTGTAGGACTGCCTCTTTCAGAAGTGCAATTAAGTGTCAGCGGCCTTCCAGCTTTAACAATCAGCGCTTCCTCTGAACCAGGGTTGCAATTTGGGTGTTCCTCCGAAGGGAAATAGTGAACATCTGCTTTAACCGAATCACTTGAAATCACTATATTATCTGCAGTCCGAATAACTTTGCAATAGTATTCCCCACTATCCTTGCGTTTTATGTTTGTCATACTGAGAAAATACACAACTGCTCCGTCAGAAAGGGTTCTTGTCGCAAGAAATATATTGTCGTTTTCTTGCGCTACCATGATATTATTTAGCGACAACAATTGAGTATTTCCATTTAGATCTCTTGACACACTCACGTGATGAAAATCTTCTAAATTCCAAATTTTGCAGTGAATTGCCAAAACTCCACCTTCTTTCACAGATGGAGTTGGGATTGAAACACGAGTTGATGGTTCAGAAACTACTTCCGTTATCCACGACAAAAGCATGAAGAGAATTGAATAAATCGTAGTATTAATCGTTGCTGAAGATTCCATTTTAAGTACTTCGACAGTGTGTGGATATCAAAACATATTAATACACGCAAAAAAGTTGTTTCCTAACAATATAGCGTTTCTACGCAGATATTAAACCTCCAAAATGTTTTCTTCATTAATGCACTCGTAAAGACATAGCAAAATGATTGACAAAAATGCAGAGCACATTTAAAGACATCTACTTGCTACAAACCAATCCAAGCAACTGATTACTAACTCAAAAAATCTGTTCATTATGCATAATAACAAAAGTTCACGTCACATTGTAATGAATAAAGAACGCCTATTGGCAGGCAGGTGGAGATTCACCGAGCACGTGTTTAAACAGCTTCCTTAACCGCATCACTGCTGAAACGCTTCAGGTATAACAGGCGTATGTGCATTTGTTTTAAACATTTTGTTCTTGAATAAATAACGAGACACGCTGTTATACTCAGTGTTGCTTTGAAACACGCCGAGAGCAAAGAGGTGAATGGGTGGTATCTAAGGATTAAACGTTTATGTTTATTTTACATTCGCTAGTACATTACAACGCAATTCAATCGGAATCGGAATACATCAGGGGATCCTCGAGTATATCCGTGAAATGAAGAATAAATAAGTTTCTTATAAGGTTCTTTGTAAAGTCATGACTCTTTAATCAGAGATGCCGTTTTGTCAAACAATAGCATATACACCCGGGAACAGCTAGCAATTTAACTACAATTTTAGGTTTATCATTAACATTTCATTTGAATTCTGAATGAATCACGATGCATCATTGAAGCGAAGCGTGTTGATTTTAAATATAATACAATTTTACAAACCTTGTATGTTACATGCTCCTACATTATTGAAAATTTAATCTTCCAAATCCAAAAACTTCAGAGTTTAAAACACAGCGCATTTTCAACTAAAATGTTTTCGATTTACATTACAAATGATAGTCTTTAGTAATATATAACTTGCCTTTATAAAATCTTAAAACAAACCTTATTATTATCTTGAAAAAAAAAATCCAAAGTCCAAAAAATGTCTTTGTCTGGTCAAGGGAAGACAATTATTGTCTATTGTCTATTTTCTGGAAAAAAAAGTTCAATATTCAATATTTTATAAAAGCAGTTTAGATTGTTTAATGTTAAACGTTATGATTTCCAAGACGGTCCCACAATTATAGTTCATTTAAATAACCGCAGATAAAGAATTATAAGGGTCTTAATGTCATGGTCAGTTTCCGTTGCGTTTTTATGTACCTGAATATAAGTCACTCTACCACTTTAATATCTAAAGTATCTATAACAGCAGATACTTAGACAGAGTCTGATCTATTTTTGTTGCATTCCCAATCTAATTAATTTGAGAAGGCTAAGCAATTTGCCTTCTCAAATCAATTACACCATATCCCGCATAGTTAAAGAACTTATTCACAAGTAATTTTAAGAATACATACCTTATTTCACCCCATAAAAATCGAATGCTCCTGCATGTCTACTCACTATTACTCCATCGACATCGATGAATGTTATACTGAAATAATGTAAGTTGTGTTTCTTCTTCATTAGTATATGCATGATTCATGTCGATAGACATTCTATGTTGTGATTTGTTTCTATACATAATTTCCCTTCAGCGAAATTCCCACCTGGCTTTCAAGATCATGTTACACATCATTCTTTTTTTACATTTCCAAATACAGGACGTAGTTTAAACGCTAAACTTTGTTATTGTTTCTGCAATCAAACTTAACAGCAAACGTAAAATATTATTTTGTTTATGAGTTCATACATGTTTTCAGCTGTTAATGTCGTATTGACACATTATCGATAACTTAAGTATTGAGATTCTGCTGCCTAACCATTTTTTGTTTTCGAAAAGAGTGCAAAATTATCATTTGCAAATGGCCTAAATCCACTACAGTTTGTTTCCAAAAGGGCCTAAATCTATTTTAGGGTGTAAACAAACCTCTCAATAAAAAAATAAGCAATAAAGTTTTGATTTCCATAAATGATGTCACTGTAGTAAAAGGACCTATCCCTAACTTGTAAAGCAGTAAAAACTCAAAAATAAATCAAACATGGCAAGAAATTATCTGTTTGCTAATTTTCAGATGGATTTAGTCCCTTTTGGAAATAAACTCTAAATGAAGAAAGCATCCCCCCCTCCCAAAAACAAAAAGAAATCAACTTTGGGTAAACATTTAGTTATTGGTCAATAATGTAGTACTATAGTAGTAATTTCATGAAACCAAACTATTTTTCCCAGAACTTGCTTTAATTTAGCTTGCCAGTGCACTAAAATCTCAGTTTTTTTCCAAGTGACATAGTTTCATAGTGAAAACAAAACTTTCTATACAAATATATTAGAAAGCTCTGATTTCAGTGAGTGGTTTCAATTTTGTCAGAGTGCTAACGCCTAACATTTAATGCAGTAAAATTTTGAAAATGATTTTACCATAACATGATAACAAGATATAAGTTTTTGCTGAATTTCTCAGAACTATGAAAAGTGGATTTAGGCCCTTTTGGAAAAAAACTCTTCATATATATAACCTTACTCCCATGATAAACGTCAGCCTAATTACTTTTTCTGGGGTAACCTTAAGTGCATCTCAAAGTGAGACCTGGACTAAAATCAGACATTGTCAGTGAAATCGGAACGATTAAGAAGAACACATGCATGTATACGTTTAAAACTTTGTCATTAGAATCAAAGAATGTAGAAATCTGCAAGAAAGCTATCTAGAACATATTCTGGAATACTAAAGTACTAGACAGCTTGATCTTGACCACAAAGGGGGTAATTTAAAATGTCTTTGTAAGTGTAACTATGATATGAATGTTAAGTATGTTAAGTGGTAATGCGGTTGTGCATCATTCAAAGATGACGATTATTGAAATAGGGTAAAACTTTTACAAATGAAAAACATTTAATGAGCATTATATTCATTTTAAGGGCAATACCTTAATCAAACAGGTTTTAATTAACATTATAAAACAATTTTCGCTTTCAAGGCCATTAAAATATTCATTAGTGATCCTTCTATCTTCAAAAATGTATTCCTTCCAACATAAGAGTCACACATTTTTTTCTCTCTCAGTATGAAAGTGGGCTTTTTATGTTTGACGTAATTTACGTTATAAAACTGATGTTTAGAAATAAGTAATTGCATCATTGTACCAAAATAATTCTACAAGTCTTTTCTATCCAAACATATGTCTGTAGTTGCATTGCGAATCTTGTTTTAAAGTTATTAACAATTAAAATTGTGCGTTTAATTTTTGGACACCCAGTAAACATATGATTTACTTATGATAATTATTTACACTGACATATTAAATCTTTAGATGTGTAAGATCTCGCCTAGTGCGACAAAACTAACGTATTCGATTGATAGGGGCTTATACAACTTTCAGCATGTTTTGAAATGACAGGATAAAGGTTTCTGCCTGAAAAGTGTTGATAGTATGCAGGAGCACGCGACTGTCAGATCACTTCGTCCGAGGTAATATTGATGTGGTGTTACGTGGATATCACCCTAAGCTCCCGTGTCAGCTTAACCCTTTACTCGCTAACAATCTTATCATTTTAAAAGCAAATAATAATAAGAGCCTTTCACGCGATGTTATTGTTTTATGTTCTTAATGTCTATCAACGTCAATGGTTGTTACATAAGATCATATTTTTGGCATTTAAGGTGCCAGTTATGTAAAAGTAAAATTTTGAAAGATGTTAAACGCGTTCAAGAGATGTCGCAGGTATCCTTTTAACAAAAGCAATGCGTTAAATCCCATTTAGCATGTTTAGCCTTTGCATGAAAGCTAGGTCTTAGGCACAATAAGCAGGATGTAGTTGATTGATGTTTAAGTTCAAATGCAGGCAATTTTCTTTTATCTCCCTTGGGCAATACGTGACACGTAATGTACACGCCTCTTAGTCTATGTAAAGCATGTAACCAGCAGCATTACTAACCTATCGGTGGCCGTATCATGATTGCATTGACACCTTTTTACGCTTCATGCTTGTTATAAATCCAAGGGAATTTAACCTCTCATTAGCTACATGAGATGGTTGTAGTGACATTCATTGTGCCGGCTTTCTTGCAATAAGCACGATGTGATGCGTTGTTTAGAATCGTTTGTAGAAAATAAGGAAACGGAAAATGTTGCAGAGATATTGTTAGAAATTCATAGGAATATATATAAGTGATCATTAAATGTCATAACAGTGGCTTTGTCTATGTTTTTACACGTTACTCGTAAGGACCATTGTATTAGCTTTTCTATTTATGATACGAATAACTAAATGACATACTGATGACAAATTTCCTAGACAACATGGCTCGAACTGCTGTAAACATTCTCATCGCAGAGATCGTCTTAATCCATACCATCTACATTGTTTCTTCAGTGGATTTACTCTCATCAGCACCGGTAAACCCCGTACAAGAAGCAGGCATTCTGTCACTCATGGGCCAAATTGTAGACTTAGACCCTGCAATTCATAAAGTTCGAATTACTCGACAGGTATCCGATCAAAATGAATGGATTTCGTTAGACAACAGCATATTGGCTGACGATGATGATCGGATATTTCTTGCAACAAGATATATTGGAGACGGAGCTGTTGTTTATTTTTTAACTATTACCGGAATTGTAAGGCAAGATGAAGGAAAATATACATGCACAATTCTGCAAGATTTGAATGCTGTTTTGACAAAATCTGTTGAAATCATTGTTGACTATTATCCAAAGGACATATTCCCCATATGCGATGCGTCAAGTCAGATTGTTAACGAAGGAGAGGAGATTACGTTTAATTGTACATCAGAGGAAGCGAACCCGCCTGTGTCATTGGAATGGACCAGGACGGGATCGCTGGCGATTATACCATCCATTGAGACACGATCTAACGGGTTTGTAACATCGACTTTAACTTTACATTCAAAATGGATTGACAATAATGATGTACTTTTGTGTAAAATTTCAATAAACGGATTTAATCCTGAAACAAAATCGTGTCATGTTGGACCAATTACGGTTCGAGGAAATTATGTTAATTCAGGTACTGGAGTAAGCACACATTATGTAAGTACTGAAAGCACAATACCGCATATACCTGCTCTTACAGTGAGAGGTAAAACAATGATACCCGCTGCAGAAACTGTCGATTGTAGAAAAACATGTTCGTATTTCAGCAGTGCTGTATTTCAAAGGGTCATAGGCACAAGTGTTGCTGCTTCTTTAGCATTTTTATTCATGATAATAGTGATAGTTTTATGTAAATTGAGCACAGGTCGGGATCAGGAGTATCGATACTGTCATAATGACACAGGTCGGGATCAGGAGTATCGATACTGTCATAATGACGCTATGCACCATATTGAGCCGACACAAGATGATGTTTATATGGAACTAGAAAAACGGAGAGAAGGGGATAGAGTGTACATGCCACTGGATAAGATGAATAAACACTTGAACACTTACAATCAGGCCATGATACGTCAACATCGTAGTGAATTTAATAACAATGGAAACCAAAAGTAAACTTGCCTAGTACAGTATAAAATATCAAATGTTGAATGTGTGCCCTTAAGCAATTTTGATAGTGGCATTAAATTCTGCATGGAATGATGCCATAATGACATAGGCCCACACATAATGATATACGATAGTTTAATTACAGACAATTATTTTACTGAAAGTGGTCTATTTATGAAGACGTGATTTGACAGAGGTGTTGCTGTTTGTACATGTATGTAACTGTGTTAAATATTATCAAAAACCATCTTGCTTAAAAAATAAGTACAATTAAAACAGAACAAATCAATTAAAGGATTATGCGTATTTCATGAAAATGTATTGTGTTCCTTTTATGCCTAGCGTCTTGAATACTAGTATAACAAACCAGCAAACAAAATCAGTGTATGACTTCGTTTAACATCTTTTAAGCCACAACTCTGAAAAGTTATGTTATATATATTTATATTTCCCATGCTGTTAGTAGTCTGATGTTGCAGATATGTGTAAATGTATTATATGAAATTCATGTGAAGGAACACGAAATGCTTAAAATGTTTGCAGAATTAATCACTAAAGGAAAAATTAGAGTTAAATTGCTAGCATGGTTTGCAAGTAGAACGTGTATCTAACTATGTGCAAAAGTCAAAAAACGCTTCGAAGGTGACCCAATATTTGACCAGGAAATGATGTAACGATATCCTCCCGGAGAAAATAACTGTTTAAAGGGGCATTGGACAAGTTCGTTATCATCCCGAAACTTTTTTTCCAAATATTTTGGGATTTTTTCATCATTAAAAGTGTTAGCTGTAATAACATGAATAATGAAAACATGCAAAGTATTATTTTCAAACTCTATGCATCAATATATTCAGATTCTCTTTCATTGTTAATTTTCGTTGAAACAATGAAAACTATTGACCCCCTAGTTAAATCATTTTTAGCTTTAATAGCAGTTTTGATTTGCTTTTCTCACCTGCTGTCTGTGACTAACCAGCTAAGAAAGTGGAATCACTTAGCAATAAATCAAGTTCTTGTTACAAATTTAAAACTTCTACTTCTACTTCTATCCATATACTCGGCAGGATCCATAAGTCTGGACTTAAGGCCAAGGTTGTGTGGGTCACACTCATGTGCGGTGCAAAGTTCATGATATAGATGTGCGTATATACAAATTATCGTGCAAGTAAAAAACACCAGCTGCTTATATTGTTGAGGTTACAGCTTCCCTGAAGGCTTCCACCGAAGGGGCTGCGATAACACTTGCAGGGAGTGCATTCCACCAAATCACCGTGCGTGGGAAAAATGAATACTGGTACAGTTGGATGCGTGCTGGTATGAGCTGATACTGGTTTGGATGGTAGTTGCGAGTGATCGATGGAGTTCGAGGGATGAGGTAGTGTACTGGATTGATGGCAATTGTCTGATTATGGATCTTGTACATCAAGGAGAGACTAGCTGCTTTGCGTCGTTTTTCAAGGGTGTCCCATTGCAGATGTTTAAGCATGGCTGATACACTGTCACGATGATGGTATTTTTGTAGCACAAACCTAGCAGCTCTGTGTTGGACCATGTCGATTCTTGTTATGTCTTTCTTGGTGTGAGGGTTCCATACAGCACAACTATACTCCAGATGAGGACGGACGAGAGTGGTGTAAGCCTGTTGGAAGAGAATGCTAGGTAATTATATACATAATGCATCAAGTAGATGAATAAGATTCAAATAAATGAGATATATGCGGCTAAAAATATTTCCAAACTTTCCGAGAAGTGTAAATTTTCTAAATTTATGCATTTATGTTTTTATAATGAATACAAATTCGAAAAAAAGTTGAACACATCTTGGTACAATTTTTTGATATATCCAGTATGGCGTAGTTTTTCCTGCAAGGAAGAAATATCAGTAACACGGAATTAGTCCATGTGTGTTGCAAAATATGTCGTTATTAATTTCAGTAATAACTTTTAAATTTCATTCTATAAGACAAGAAATTCATAAATTAATAATGAATTATGTCAAGCACGTTCAATTGGTTTTAAAAAATACAACATATTTGGGTGAGAGTGAACTACCAATTTAAATTTAGCTGTGTCCTTTACTTTTGTTTTGATTGGCTTTGTATTTCGGTTCTATTTTGTTTGATTTC
Organism: Ophiothrix spiculata; assembly: GCA_000969725.1. Classification (NCBI taxonomy): domain Eukaryota; kingdom Metazoa; phylum Echinodermata; class Ophiuroidea; order Amphilepidida; family Ophiotrichidae; genus Ophiothrix; species Ophiothrix spiculata. Next base: position 13,491 of record JXSR01S010609.1, read on the forward strand.
GTAAAGATCTTTACTTCAAATTATTTCCTTTTTTGACATTTGGTGTTTGGTATCAAGTGGATTTATAAGTGTTAGGTGGCTACATGTTTAAAAATAATTGAAATTACTTACAAAACGGTGGTCTGTTATCTGCACATTATTCAAACTTCACTTGTTTGTCTTTCAAAAGTAAAATGTATATACATCCGCTTTGAAAGCAATTGAATATTACCGCAGCTTATTTCAAAGAAAGAAAATGATAAACTTAATTTTCCGTCTATTTAAATGGACGAAGCAGGTTTAAATATATCATATTATGATATTGAACTTCCTTAAAGTTAGTGTGTATATTGAATGATCAAGTACAAATTATTGATTATGAAACCATTATTATATGTATAATAAATAACGAGACATGCAGGTGCTGTTGATTACCTTTGAATTTTTTCATGTTTTATATCCTAAATTTTGTTTACAGACAGTTTACGCATTTTACGATATACATCAGAGTGGCACACATTGATAAACAGCAATTATTCATTATGAGTTGCAATTTATTACAACGGCATGTGTAAAAAAGAGGATTTCAGTTCTTTAGGGGCTTATTGGATCGGTATCATGTAGTAAATATTGAATTATTGTTTTTAAAATATATATGTTTGTAAACGGTAAGTTTAATTTGCATTCTACATTCTGCATTCTACCTACTACCTACCGCATTCTGTAACTCGGAATCACCGAGTTTTTCACTTGTGAGTTACCTACACTGTAAAACAAGTTGTGTTAAAGTTGTGTTAAAAGGGAACATGGTTAACAGATTGGGTTAAATTTTAACCAATATTGGGTAAAACGTGCACCATTACCCAAGAGGGCGCACAACACTAAGTAACTTCCCCATTGAAACCAATGCATTTTAGCCCATTTTGTCTGAGCTTTTTCATACTGACGTGACAATATTTTGAAGTTTCAATATAATATCAAGTTGTAGCCCTTTATTTTATCTTTCAAATAACCTTCAATTGAAAAACATTTCCCGATAATGGACAGATTTTTCGGTACGGGCTCGTAAACAGCGCCCTCGCTTTTTCCACCCAGTCAAAACGACCCTTAACCACTTTAGACATGCACCGGAACTTACCCTGCTAAATCCTATAAAAATATGGATGCCAGTTGTTTTGGATGCTATAAGTGATCACAAGATTCTAGTCATTTATATTCATAAACACAAAACCATGTCGCTTGTAACCAGTTCTGCTATCATTGCAAAATAATCCGTGTGGACCTATGTTTTTTACCGGGACTTTCTACCCCTACACCATTCGTGGAGTGATTAAGTGTTTTGCGGTCAAGATTGTGTAGAAAATAAACCAATATTGTGCAAAATTTAACCCAACATGTTAACCATGTTCCCTTTTAACACAACTTTTTTTACTGTGTACAGAATGACCTTGTTTATCTATGGCCATAATAGAAAAACAAAAAAATGAAAAATGAAAGGGGGAACTCCAACTCTTCACTGGGTACTAAGATTAAAATAGGCTGGTTTTATGAACTTAAACTGGGTTCTCAGCTGGCAGGGTGTGGTTACTAGTGCTGTCTTTGTATGTTACATCCCATAGACATAAGCGTCAGGTTACCCCGGGGAAATTGTCCTGACTTTGGTAGCTGTGTGCTAGGGTTGAGTCTGGAGTAACTAAGTACAGAGACGCTACTTAGTAAGAGTAAAACGAGTAAGGGAACCCATGATTTTATCTTGAAATTTTCGATGAGAAAGTTTTTGTGATTGTGATGGGAGGGGGTTCAAACTTTCGGAGACACGCTGCAGTCTTCTTATGAGGATACTGTGTAATTTGGGGGAGGTAAATTTTGGGGTCATATTGTTTAGAACTTTATGACCCTTTAAAAAAGTGTTTATTTGAAATAAATGACTTTTGAAGAGCTAGTGTTTGGTATAAAATGTCCTTAATCCTGTTTGTTTTTTGACTTGACCCCTCATCCCACCGTCAGTGACAAATGGAAGAACAACTTGAGATCCCTCCCCTGTGCAAGCTTGATGCTGGGTGGAGCCGTTGGAATTAAATAAAGAGGCATTTGCTTACTTTAGAAAGTGCTTACAACAAAGGTTGTTTTTTTGAGAATAAATCATGCAGTCATTTTATCATGACAAATATTCAAATAACTTACATGTGTGCAATATATAGGATATAAACAAATAAAAAATCTCCCATAAGGTTTTATTTTTGTTACCACCCATTATTTCTGTTAATCTGTTTATCTTGTCTTACATGTCTTATGTAGAAAGTAAATCTTGCCTACATTGTTCAATAATTAAATTGTTGTATTTGTTCTTTGTATTGAAGATTGCTTGTTAGAATAATTGTATCACACTTTAAACTCTTTGAGAAATGGTTTGGTTTTGGTAGGGTTGTCCTGCTTGGAAATGTGAAAAGCACCAAACAAATGTCCATTTGTCACCACAGAAGATATGTGGCCTTGATTTATCAAATTAATATTATGAATGGTCAAATGAATTATTGTAAAGCATTGGCGTGAGTAAATAAAAACAGGTCACACAGTATATAAGATGTACAAAAAACTTACATGAATATTATTTAGGCCAATTATTTGACCTTCAAGAAAAATGAAACTCGCTTTTTTTTTTAACTCATCAACAGAATGCAGTAGGTAGTAGGTAGTAGGTAGAATGCAGAATGCAAATTAAGGGGTGAAAGCACATCACTCAATGTTGAGTTTTTGCAAATTTATTTTGTACCATAACTTTTGAACAAAGTACTTAAACTTAATAAAAGTATACATTTCTAGAAAGGAATTTTAACAAGAAACATGATGGTGATGTTGATTTTTGACCAAAAATCACATTTTTTGAGAAAATCACGAAAAACACATTTTTTGGCCATTTGGGTTTCCAACCAAGCTAAAAATAACATTTTTTTGAAAAAAATTACCTAGGAATGGTAATTTTAATTTTAAACACCCACTTGCATGTTGCGGGGGTTTTTTTTACTTTTTTGGATTTCGGCCAATTTTTTGATTTTCATGCCAAATAAGGTCAAAAAATGACCAAAAATGGAAAAAAATGAATTTTTGAATAAACAACTTACTTTTTCACATTTCACAACACACAATTCATACACATAACCATTGTCTTACCAAGGGGTCGGGGTGGTTACAAAACCTTGACGGGTGATTATTTATCTCATTGAATTACAAATGTATTGGGTAATTGTAAACTTTCAACTTATTTTAAAATTGATTAAAATAATTTTAAACGTTACAAATGATAATAATATAATAAGAAGAAGAAAACCTTTGCGGCAGGTAAGTAGATAAAGACTTGACATTAAATATGGAATATATTTTTTCTGTTGGTTTCCATCTTGAATAACCCGCCATATCTCGGTATGTACCAATTTTGGAGACGTGTGCCTTTTCATGTTTATAACTACACTTATAAACTTCAAACCAACGGTACTTTTTAGCTCATTAAAGTGACACGGAGACAATTGGAAAATCTAAGGTACAAATAATCCAGAAAAATAGGTCCAAAGCCGTGCACAGCAATATCATACAAACGAATATGAAATTGCCATATTTTCTTTTCTTCGTTACCTAGAGATGTGAAACTCTACAGGGTTGATGAACACAATGTTAGTGATAATAACTGATCAATCAATATTTCCTCTGTTTTCATTGAGAAGCGTACAACGTCATTACTCTCCATGGCTTGAATTCCATTTGTTATTGGAGAGTTCTTTGGGGTATCTCAGCCAAAGCACCAAACACAGCCCCACAACACCCCTTCACCTCGGAGGATTAATATGATATGCTGTTAATCCAACGTGTTTCTTAACCATGATATTCTCATAAGGATTAATATCCGAAGATCTTGCCGGACAAGGCAAGATCTCAACACCCTGATCGTCAAGGAAAGTCCGGATTGTACGAGCACAACGGAGGCGAAAGTTGTCATAGTGTAGCACAAAATTGTTTTCGAAGATGCCAATGACATTATCAGGGCTTCTAGAATGCATCTTTACTGAAGCTGATGGAAGCTGCCTTCCAAGGTGATCAGGGCCGATTTTCCCCCTGCATGTAAAGCATCCAGAGGCAATGTTACCTTCTTCTGGATACATTGTTGATAGCATACATGCTGCAGTATGACCCTACTCGGTACATCTACGGCCCTGATGCGTCCATCTTGGCAGTATATTTCAAATTTAGTCTAAGCTCTGAAGACAACGTTATCTCATTGATGGGACACGAAATAGACAATTATCTGTGGCTCTGTCAACACTTCGCTGGGAAAGGTGTTTGGTCAAGATATTTTCTCCAGGGGTTTTCTAACATGATAGCCACTTTGAATAAAGTGAGACTTTACAAATGTTCTTAATACGAGCTTGTTTTATGAAAGATCATGGTGTTGGACACTTTCCTTGTTTGGTAAGATTTTCAGATATGAACTCTATTCAGGACTTCTCGGCTGAAGTAACACATCGATGAATAACAAGTTACATCAAACCACCATGGACAGGAGTAACTTTAGGCTGTGCTTGATACTTGGGCTGAGAGACCTGTCCGAACTCTCTGATCACGAGTGGAATGTCTGCATGGAGAGTCCATGCGCCGTACGCTTCTTATGGATGACATAGCGAGCAATGTTTGGTCATAATTTATAACCAACAATATGTAAAACAACCTTGTAAATTTTCAAGCGACAAGGTAAAGCATTACAGAAACTACGGCAATTTTAATTTCTTTAATTCCGTATTATGGTGTACGAGTTTGGACCCATATTTTAGAAGTTGTTGTGCTTTCAAGTTCCCCATTTTCTCTGTGTTACCTAGTTATACATAAAAAGGGTCTTGATTTTAAGGTTACATGTGTATCTTCAAATACGCAGAAATACACATTCCTGGAGTTTTCATATACCGAGATGTGGCGGATTATTCAAGATGGAAACCAACATAAAAAAAATATTCCATATTTAATGTCAAGTCTGTACATTCAAACAGGGGCTAGACGTCTTTAAATATCAAAATGAATAACAAAATTATTCAATCAATCAATAATAAAGTAAATGATAAATAAATAAATAAATAAATAAATATAGAATACTAAATAAAATAAAAAATCAGAATCACTTTAGTTGTGATAAACCCTCTTTCTGATGTATCGACATATATAAATGTGGGTTCCTCTATGTGATATTCGTGTACAGATCATCAGACACATTTAACATCCTTAATTCCCTTTGGTTTGAATTCCTTCTTATAGAAATTCTATAAATAACAAAAACGGCAAGTGTTAGCAGAAAGAGTACAAATGCAAGAGCTCCTACGAAATAAGTTATTATTTTCCACAGTTCTGTATAATTCGACTTTCTACACAGCTGTTTACAGTTGTCTGGTTGTGTAGAATTATCGATCTCATTTGAAAGTACATTGTCGCCAGGTTGTTGTGGTATCCGGTTTGGAGATAAAGATGGAGCATTTGTGAGCGGTATATTGTCACCACCAATCACAATTAAGGGGCCAATGTGGCAGGTCGATACCTGTTCCGGAAAGGCATTACTCGTTATCTCACATAAAAATAACGTGTTATCATCGTGTCTTGTTGGAGTCAGTGTTAACTCTGAATAAATCACGTCATTTCTTGTAACGACGTTGTCCTTAGGCAATTCACCTGTTCCAGTTTTGCTCCATTTGATAAATACTGTAGGACTGCCTCTTTTAGAAGTGCAATTAAGTGTCACCGGCTTTCCAGCGTAGACAAAGAGTGCTTCCTCTGAACCAGGGTTGCAATTTGGGTGTTCCTCCGAAGGGAAATAGTGAACATCTGCTTTAACTAAATCACTTGAAATCACTATATTATCCGCAGTCCGTATAACTTTGCAATAGTATTCCCCACTATCCTTGCGTTTTATGTTTGTCATACTGAGAAAATACACCACTGCTCCATCAGAAAGGGTCCTTGTCGCAAGAAATATATTGTCGTTTTCTTGCGCTACGATGATATTATTAAGCGACAATAATTGAGTATTTCCATTTAGATTTCTTGACACACTCACGTGATGAAAATCTTCTAAATTCCAAATTTTGCAGTGAATTGCTAAAACACCACCTTCTTTCACAGATGGGGTTGGGATCGAAACACTAGTTGATGGTTCAGAAACTGCCTCCGTTATCAATGACAAAAACATGAAGAGAACTGAATACCTCGTATTAACCGATGTTGATGATTCCATTTTATTTCGAAATAGTTTTTTACAGTGTGTGGATATCAACATATTAAAACATACGAAAGTTGTGTCGTAGCAACATAGAATTTCCGCACAAATATGAAACCTCCAAAATGGTTCGTCATTAATCCACCCTTAAACACATAGCAAATAATTAACAAAAATGCAGAGCACATCTAAAGACATCTACTTGCTACAAATCAATCCAAGCAACTGATTACGAACTCAAAAAATCTGTACATTATACATATTTACCAACTTCACGTCACATGGTAATGAATAAAGAACGCCTATTGGCAGGCAGGTGGGGATTTACTGAGCTCGGGTTAAAACAGCTTCCTTAACCGCGTCACTGCTGAAATGTTTCCGTTCTACATGTACCGTGTGTGTTTCGTATGCAGTGCTGGCTTGGTGAAATAATTATACATTTTACTCTCACACATCTTAAAGCATTCAAAAAGTAAATTGTGCATAACATGTAGCTATCAATATTTTAGGAAATGCCCTCACAACAACTAAGAAAGGGTGTTTTTTTTCAGTAGCAAAAAAAAATATTATTACCATAGTATCCCATAGGCAAATCGTTAATAATGTGTAAATCTTTCATAAATAAATAACGAGACACGCTGTTTTATTCAGAGTTTTCTTGAATCATGCCGAAAGCATGGGCGGTATCTAAGGATTCAACGTTTATGTTTATTTAACATACTCCAGTACATTTCAACACAACTCAGTCGGAACCACAAGGCATCAGGGAATCCTCGAGTATAAATGTGACCGTCCAGCCCAAACCAGCAGTAAATGACAGCTTTTGTCATTTTCACTTTTTTAATTAGTTACAAAGCCCATGCTTTAATGATTGAAATGACACCTTAATGAACTTCACACGATTTCCAGAAGTCAAGTTATGGTCCGTCAAAGTTTGTTAGGGAGTAAAACGTATAACTGAGATAAACGCGTTCCAAAGTTTTATTTAGTAAGCCCTATATTTTCTTAAGAATATACCAATTAATTTCACATTTCCTATCATTTTCTTGAAATGAAACTTTGCTGGTATTTTGTAGTAAGCACTAGGATTGTGAATCTGTCATAAAATCGATTTCGGCAAATAATGACCTTGACATGTATTTTCACCTGTAGCGCCGCTTTGAAGTTTCTGGCATTTACTGCTCATACGGGCTGGAAGGTCACATGCTCGATGCTTAAGAGTCGGGGACCTATACGCTATGCCACATATATCCAATACGTCTGTTGTTATAGATGTTGCAATGAACTGTCTGTTATGATACTTTTTTAATCTAAATATTTCGATTCCTCTTAATACAATAAGAATAATGTAGCATATTGGAAAATATAATCAACGATGACCGTAATTATAGAAATTACCTATCAAGTTATTAAAAAAGAGAAAAAAGGTTCGCAATGGAAAACAAGAAAGTTGCAATGGGGACGATATAACTTCGAAGTATACAGTAAACAATAAGACTCTTTTACTAGAACCATAGCATATCCCTTGTATTCTATATGTGACCTTCCAGCCCGTATGAGCAGTAAATGCCAGAAACTTCATTTTGCGCTACAGGTGAAAATACATGTCAAGGTCGTAATTTGCCGAAATTGATTTGTTGACAGATTTACAATCTTAGTGCTTACTACAAAATACCAGCAAAGTTTCACTTGATAGGAAATGTGAACTAAATCTGCATATTCTTAAGACGATCAACAAAAAATATAGGGCTTGCTGATCTTTGAACGCGTTTATCTCAGTTAAACGTTTTACTCCCTGACAACCTTTGACGGACCATAACTTGACTTCTGGAAACCGTACGAAGTTCATTAATGTGTCATTTTAATCCTTAAAGCATGGTCTTTGCAAGTATTTAAAAAAGTGAAACTGACAAGAGCTGTTTTGAGCTGGACGGTCACATATAGGAATGTAGAAAACAAAAGGATTCGTCTACAAAGAATCCTTACAAGCAACGACCCTTTAATCAGAGATGCCCGTGTTGTCAAACAATAGAATATACACACGGGAGCAGCAAGCAATCTAACTACATTTTTTTAGATTTAACATTAACATTTGATTCGTGTTCTCAGTGAATCACGGTGCTTCACTAAGATGCGCAGCGCGTCGCTTTAAAGGCGTGTGTGTTATGTGCTTATGTATTATTAACCCTCGTTTTCCTGAGCCTTTTTTTTTTTATTGTAACACGTCTTCCTGGGCATCGGGTGGTTACCACCCCCCTGTGATTTTGAAATTGGGACCCCTAAAGTTAAATTGTTTGGTACTATAGTATTGGGTAGGGTCTACACTTTCCATTGATACCAATATTATGAAAAATGGCCGAGGCGTTACGTAATTATGACGTCACAAGGTATTCCCGACCGAAAAAAATAAACTTTTGGCAAAATGGCCACTTTTTCTTACTGTCCGATTTTCGTGGAGGTTTTTTTTTTCTAATAAATGCAGAAATCAACAATTCTAACATGTCTTGTAAGTTTCTCAAAATGGCTATTTAATTTCTTTGAGGTGGCAACCCCCCCCCCCCCCTCCTACCCGCGTTTGACGGCCTACCATAACCTCACCTTAGAATGAATATGAAAAACAACGTTAACACACATGCAAAGGCAGTCGCCTTTTTCTTATATATCGTGCGAGTCAAAAAAACTGCAATAATTAGATGGAAGCCATATTGTTAGAACAAAAGTAATTTCGAACAAATAATATTAATTTCTAAATAGGTCATGAATTAAGCTTCCAAAGGGTAAAACAAATGGTGTAACTGATAAACGCGTTGCAAAGACATCCTTATTTGAATAATATGGTATGAAAACAGTTTTGTCCAAATGAGCATGCCTCATCAAAACGAGTAAGTACCAATATTGGATTAAACGTCTTGCCAACACCTCTTGAATAATAACACAAACGGATTTCCTTGCTTCAGTGATCTGAAGGTTATCTCCTCTTAATCTTTTAATTTACATTTGAAAGATAATTTTGGCGTTTCAAATGCAAAACGGCATGTGTGGGGGTACTGTTTTAGAAGGGAGGGCTTATCAATCAGTCATTGCTCAAAATACCTCAAGATCAGATCATCAACGAGCAACGTACATTAATTGCTCAGGTTTATTTTACAACCAAATCTCATGCGGAGATTCTGGGATGCATTCCCCCAATCGTGTGTACTATGTGCATCCACTATCTAATAATAGGATTCAGGCGAATTCAAAAGAACAGGAACAGTCCATAACCTAAATAAAGAGATATTTTGAAGACCACGAACGGCAAGATGCAGGATAAACGTCGACCGCGTTCGTCAGACATTGACAAGGGATCTAAAAGTGAGCTTGTGAAAAAAAACCTGCCAAATATGTCCCAGTCCACGTATAACCGAATATTGAATTTTCAGGGCCACCAAGCTCAAACGGCCCTTATCAAGGCACCCAAAAACAAAAGAGAAAAGGATAATGTCATAATTGTGTCCTCCATAAATAAAACATAAGCACGACAGTTCATGAGTGGGAAAGAACTGTTTTATGCTTTTCTATTCAAATAAGTGTATCTCTACGACGCAATAATCAATTGTCCCCATTCTTTCACAATTTTAAAGGTCAATTTATGATCTATTTAGATATATACATTTCATGTTCAAGATATGGCTTTCACTCAACTATTGCAGTTTTTTTTTACTCACTCGGTAGTTATTCGTTATCACCAGTTGTTTTACATACTGCTATATAACTAAAACAAGCTTTGGTTTTCGATCAGCAGAGTTTCTTTGATACACTGTAATTAATTTGTGAAAACTGAATTTGAGTTGGTATCAAGTACTGAATAATTCAAAACAAGATTCTCGCTCATGTTTTACTCTGTTAACTATTGCTTTTTATCTTTTAGTTATACCCTAATTTATTATTATTCTGAATGATTTATTTTCTGGAAACCTCCCGTGCCTGTTCATTTTAAATCAGCTGTTAATGCGGAAAACTTAAATTTGCGTTAACTAAGATAAAATACAAGTCATGCAAATTAGTACTTGGCAAAAGTGAGGGTTTTTTCCAGATTCAAAATCATGCTTGCTTCAAGACCCACGCAACTTATTAAAAATGACCGGGAATTTGAAAAAAAAACATACATGTTCTAACAAACATCAACATAAAAAAAACCCGTAAAACTGTTTTACTTTTTACCCCATGACAACATTTGTCAGGCCATGACTTGATCTCTGGGGTCGACTGAAGTTAAATCATTTCAACCCCACCCTCGTCCACAAGAGCTGTATATTTTCTACTACATCGTTTCCTGAATGTTCAATTGTTTCATACCATTTTATAGGAGTGTGTCTCTTCTTTTCATTGATACCAAAATCATGAAAATTGGACGAGAAGTTACGTTATTATGACGCGTCATTAAAGAACTTTCAACAGTTTAATCAGATTTTAGTAAAATAATTAATAAAAAAAACATAACAGGCCTGAAAATTTAATCAAAATCTAATTTTGAACACAAATGGTCAATGTTTTGCTTTGACAAATTTTAAACATCGGTTTTATCGTTTTTTTACCTAAGAAATAAAACACATGTTTTGCGCTTTGGTACAATCGGCGACAATTCATTAGGTTAGGTGGACTAAACGACAGCGGCTTGCCGTTATCTGAACAAAACGGCAAGGTCAAATCTGGGGCATCTGGCGGGAACATTGTCATTTGTATGCTTTAAAATCATAGATATAGTACACAGGTACACAATCAAATGTGTGGATAGGAGTAATTATCGATATATTTAAGATTAGAAGATTCCGACTGGGGCAGATATCTGAACCACGTTGCCGATTAGTTTACGTGTCTCCCCTTAATCCTTATAAAATGTCCTAGTTGATAACTTTGTATAAACTTAATTAACTATTTGTCATAGTTTTACCTGCATCCAAATCCATAACATGTTTTATGTAGTAAATAAAATAAAATGTCAAGGCTTATATGATGCAATATAGGTCTATATTGTAAATTATCATGGTTCATAAACATTATAAATTTGTGCAAATGTTATAAATATCAATGTCATTTACAAAGGTCCATGGGCTTCTAAAACGTAGTAGAAATGGTTTGATGAAGCGAGAAGTTGGATAATATGCTAACCCAAAAAATCAAAATCACTTGTCGGATATACCCTTTTTCTGATGTAACGACATGTATAAATGTGGGTTCCTCTCTGCAATATTAGTGTATAGGTCATCAGACATTTTAAGCATCCTTAATTCCGGTTTGTTTGAATTTCTTCTTACAGAAACACTATAAATAACAAAAATGGCAAGTGTTAGCAGAAAGAGTACAAATGCAAGAGAAGCTATGACATAAGTTATTACCATCCACAATTTGGTTAAATTTGAAGTTTTACACAGCTGCTTACAAGTGTTTGACAGTGTAGCTTTATCGATCTCATTTAAAAGTACATCGTCGCCAGGTCGTTGTGGTATCCGGTTCGGAGATAAAGATGGAGTGGTTGTGAGCGGTAAATTGTCACCACCAATCACAATTAAGGGACCAATGTGGCAGGTCGATACCTGTTCCGGAAAGGCATTTCTCGTTATCTCACATAAAAACAACGTGTTATCATCATGTGCTGTTGGAGTCAGTGTTAATTCTGAATAGATGACATTATTTCTTGTAACGACGTTGTCCTTAGGCAATTCACCTGTTCCAGTTTTGCTCCATTTAATAAATACTGTAGGGCTGCCCCTTTCAGAAGTACAATTAAGTGTCACCGGCTTTCCAGCTTTAACAATCAGCGCTTCCTCTGAACCAGGGTTGCAATTTAGGTGTTCCTCCGAAGGGAAATAGTGAACATCTGCTTTAACTGAATCACTTGAAATCACTATATTATCTGCAGTCCGTATAACTTTGCAATAGTATTCCCCACTGTCCTTGCGTTTTATGTTTGTCATACTGTGAAAATACACCACTGCTCCATCAGAAAGGGTTCTTGTCGCAAGAAATATATTGTCGTTTTCTTGCGCTACGATGATATTATTAAGCGACAATAATTGAGTATTTCCATTTAGATCTCTTGACACACTCACGTGATAAAAATCTTCTAAATTCCAAATTTTGCAGTGAATTGCTAAAACACCACCTTCTTTCACAGACGGGGTTGGGATCGAAACACTAATTGATGGTTCAGAAACTGCCTCCGTTATCAATGACAAAAACATGAAGAGAACTGAATACCTCGTATTAACCGTTGTTGATGATTTCATTTTATTGCGAAATAGTTCGTTACAGTGTGTGGATATCAAAACATATTTAAAACATACGAAAGTTGTGTGGTAGCAACATAGAATTCCCGCTGAAATATTAAAACTCCAAAATGTTTCTTCATTAATCCACCCTTAAACACATAGCAAATAATTAACACAAATGCAGAGCACATCTAAAGACATCTACTTGCTGCAAATCAATCCAAGCAACTGATTACGAACTCTAAAAATCTGTTCATTATGCATATTTACCAACTTCACGTCACATTGTAATGAATAAAGAACGCCTATTGGCAGGCAGGTGGAGATTTACTGAGCTCGGGTTAAAACAGCTTCCTTAACCGCGTGACTGCTGAAATGTTTCCGTTCCGTTCTACATGTACTGTGTGTGTTTCTTATGCAGTGCTATTATTTTTCGGCGAAATATTTATGCATTTTACTCTAAAACATCTTAAAGCATTAAAAGAGTAAAGTGAAAAAGTGAGTATAAAATATAGCCATCATTATTTTAAGAAATTCTTTCACAACAACTAAAACACAAGTAGTTTTTTCAGTAGCAACAAATATATTACTATAGTATATAATAGGCAAATTGTTTAAAATGTGTAAATCGTTCATAAATAAATAACGAGACACGCTGTAATATTCACAGTTTTCTTGAATCATGCCGAAAGCATGGGCGGTATCTAAGGATTCAACGTTTATGTTTATTTAACATACTCCAGTACATTACAACACAATTCAGTCGGAACCACAAGGCATCAGGGAATCTTCGAGTATATATAGAAATATAGAAAAAAGTATATATAGAAATATAGAAAAAAATAGGGATTCATCTACAAAGAATCTTTTTAAATCACCGAGTCTTTAATCAGAGATGCCGTTTTGTCAAACAATAGAATATACACACGGGAGTAGCAAGCAATCTAACTACATTAATTTAACATTAACATTTGATTCGTGATCTCAGTGAATCACGGTGCTTCACTAAGATGCGGAGCACATCGCTACAAAGGCGTATGTGTTATGTGCTTATGTATTATTAACCCTCGTCTTCCTGAGCATTTTTATTTTTTATTTTTTTGGGTAACACGTCTTCCTGAGCATCGGGTGGTTACCACCCCCTGTGATTTTCAAATTGGGACCCCTGAAGTTAAATTGTTTTGTACTATATTATAGGGTATAGGGTCTACTCTTTCCATTATATCAAGATCATGAAAATCAGCCGAGGCGTGACGTCACAAAGTATTCCCGACCGATCAACTTTTGGCAAAAATGGCCACTTTTTCAAAAAATCGCTATAAAAGTTCTCCATTTTCTTGGAGATTTTTGTTCTAATAAATGAAGGAATCAACAATTCTAACATGTCTGGTAAGTGTTTCTAAATGGCTATTTATATTTTTTGAGGTGGCGACCAGCCCCCCTACCCGCCGACTCTGACGGCCTACCATATCCCCACCTTAGGTGGTACCCCCGACTTTGTTCCCGTCAAAATGACCGCAAAGGATGTAAAAACAATAACTTAATGCTGAAGGTCGCTTTGTTTTGCGTTTTTGTGCAATCAGCATTCATCCGTTAGGGGTGGTAACCCCTGCTGCCCCCAGGAAGACGAGGGTTAAAACTGCGTTGTATTCCCCAAAACTCTTGAATTGAAAATTATTGTGCTTATCGGTTACTCATAAAAGCATTGTAAATAGCCGGAAAACCCAGTTTATTATTTTTCTTTAGTATATTACTCCATACACTTAATTTGATATTAAAGACACTGCGGCGATTTACATTTGCTTTCAATGTATGTGGTTAATAGTATTTACTATATTTAATACTTTTGATGGACAAGCAATCAAAGTTTGAATAATGAGCAGAAAAAAGACAAGTGTTTTGTCAATAATTGAAGTTATTTTTAAACATGTAGCCACCTAACACTTATAACTCAACTTGATACCAAACAGCAAATGTCACATAATAGGAAGAATTTGCGTTAAAATGTATAAAATGATCCTTTCAAAATGACCGAAATGTCATGATTAAAATTTAGCATATTTCCATCTTTCAATTGCTATATTTTTCTTGGCCATAAAAAATATTAATTCTTAAATACGACATACTACACGTTGTCATGAAATTGTCATTGAATGAAACTAAATGGTTATTACTGCACATGCACTTTAAATTCTGACATGCATTGCAACGCACACAAATTAATTCCGCATGAAATAACATTCTTGTGCAGGGAAAACTACGCTATAATACTGGATTTATTAAAAATATTTGTACCAAGATGTGTTCAACTTTTTGAAATTTGTATTCATTCAGGTGGAGATTTACTTAGCTTGAGTTAAAATAGCTTCCTTAAGGCCGGGTGCAGACTCCTCTATCGTATAGAATATTTTGCTTAGAATATTCTATGCTGACGAAAAAATGACGTAGTTCATCGAATAAAACTGTGTGTATTCTATACGATAGTGGAGTCTGCACCGGGCCTTTCTGCGTCACTGCTGAAATATTTCAGCCATAACAGGCGTGTGTGCGTTTGTTCTAAGTGAATTGCTATTTTGTTATGGCGATATAGTATGTGTGTGTATTTTGAATATCTGAATATATAAATGAGACTATTGAGGATGCAGTAGTTCAGTCAGATTTTAATAATTTAATGCTATTTATTATCAAAAAAATCTACAGCAACAATCGAATCTTAATTTGGCATTTTGCAGACTGTTTGTTAAAAATGTGTAAATCTCTCTTGAATAAATAACGAGACACGCTGTTATATTCAGTGTTGCTTTGAAGCACGTCGAGAGCAAAGAGGTGAATGGGTGGTATCTAAGGATTAAACGTTTATGTTTATTTAACATGCGCTAGTACATTACAACGCAATTCAATCGAAATCGGAATACATCAGGGGATCCTCGAGTATATCCGTGAAATGATAAAGAATAAAAAAGATTCTTATAAGACTCGTCTACAAAGGTTCTTTATAAAGCCATGACTCTTTAATCAGAGATGCCGTTTTGTCAAACAATAGCATATACACACGTTGATTTGAATTCTGAGTGAATCACGGGGCATCACCGAAGCGAAGCATATTGCTTTTTTTAAATACAATACAAACCTTGTATGTTACATGCTCATACATTATTGAAAATTCAATCTTCCAAATCCCAAAACTTCTGAATAAAAAACACAATGCATTTTTCAACTAAAATGTTTGCGATTGACATGATAGCCAAGTATAAAGCTTTTATAAAATCTTAAAACAAACCTGAATATTATCGAGAAAAATATCCAAAAGTCCAAAAAAATGTCCACTTTTGTCTGGTCAAAGGAAAACAACTATATTGTCTATTGTGGTGAACTTTTTTTACTGGAAAAGTTCAATTTTCAAGATTTTATAAAAGCAATTTAGATTGTATAATGTTCAACGTTATGATTTACAAGACGGTCCCACTATTTTAGTTCACTAAAATAACTGCAGATAAAGAATTAGAAGTTACTAAATGTCAGGGTTATTGTCCGTTGCGATTTTATGCACCTGAATAATTATAAGTCACTCTACCACTTTGATCTCTAAAGTATATATAACAACAGATTCTTAGACCTATTTTGGTTGCATTCTCAATCCAAGCAATTTGCCATATACAATTAATTACATCATATCCTACACAGTTAAAGTTAAAAAATAATTTCAAGAATATATTAATACCGTAAATTCACCCCATAAAAATCGAATGCACCTGCATGTCTACTCACTATGACCAATGATGACTTCATCGACAGCGATGAATGTTATACCGAAATAATGTAAGTTGTGTTTCTTCTTCATTAGTATATGCATGATTCGTGATAGACATTCTATGTTGTGATTTGTTTTTATACATGATTTCCCTTCAGCGAAATTCAAATCTGGTTTTCAAGATCATGTTACACATTTTTTTTTTTACATTTCCAAATACAGGATGTAGTTTAAACCCTAAAGTTTGTTATTGTTTCTGCAATAAAACTTTACAGCAAACGTAAAATATTTTTTTTTTGTTTATGAGTTCATACATGTTTTCAGCTGTTAATGCCGTATTGACATATTATCGATAACTTAAATATTGAGATTCTGCTGCCTAGCTATTCTTTGTTTTCGAAAAGAGTGCAAAATTATCATTTGCTCATATATAAATCATTTGATTTAACCCTGGTCTTACCAAGCAGACCATACCCCTCCCTCTAATGGACTGTTTCCTATAATATTATTAAGACAAACGAATTTGATCTAAGACTTGTCATGCTTTTGTGTAGTTGTAAGTTCATCATTTGCGGTCAGGGTGTCCTGTCAAAGTCAGAAGGTAACAGAGATGGGGGTTCCCAGCTGCAAAGTTTTAAAATCGCCACTTTGGAAAAAAATAGATGCATGGTATGAACAATTGTCCTTCTTTATAACAAAAAAAATGGATAAAATGTTGATATTTAAATTTGTTTAACAAAACGTTTTACAGCAAAACTCTTCAACGCTGTTGATATGTTGATGTCAAACTTGTTACGGCTGATAGGAATAGCACTGTGCAAACGTACTGCTTAGATTTCAGCATTAAGTATAACATGATCATAAACAAGAACATGCACAATCCCAAGTAGAAAGATGTATTAGCCGTGAACCTCGCGTTTCCGCAATGCATTCCCTAAACTCAGCGTTAAACCCTGTAGCTCAAGATGTACGTATAATAACTTATCAAATCGTAATTATGTATTATAGGAGGTTTATCAATACGAAGTAGTGTTTTAAACAAACATATATCTCATACAGGTATATATTTTTTCTCAAAACAAAACCACTATATAACATAAGGTTAACCCTCGTCTAACCAGGGTGGGGGTTGTTGCATTCCCAAGGTTTTTCCCCCGCAGCATAAAAACGCAAAAGCAACCGACCCTAGGCTTTTGGGTAAACTCTTTAGATCATGTTCGGTCATTTTGATCAAAATATTAGGGGGTACCACCTAAGGTGAAGTTAGGGTAGGTCGTCAAATTTGGGGTCTAGGAGTGGGGGCGGTTGTTGCAATCCGGTGACATTTTTTGCAATTTGATATCGCCATTTTGAAAAAAACAAATATGCAAGCTATGAGTCTGAAACTTGCAGGGCATGTTAGAATTGTCATTTTCCGACGTTATTTGCAAAAACAACGACGAAATTCCGTTATTTAGAAAAACAAAATGATTTTGGTTGCCATTTTTGCCCAAATTCCGAAATTTTGACCTGAAACACCTTCTTGATGTCATGATTACGTAACGCGTGGGCTTATTTTTGTGATCTTGGTATCTTTGGATATATAGGGAAAGAACATACCTGATAGCAAAATAAATTTCAAAGGGGGTTCCGTTCAAAAAAATTAGTTGGGGCTGTAACACCTGCCTCACCCCTTGGTTCGACGTGTTACAAAAACGACTTGGTTAGACGAGGGTTAATGGTATGATGCTTAAGATAATTATTTACACTGACATATTAAATCTTTATATTTGCAAGACCTCGCCTAGTGCGACAAAACTTACGTATTCGATTGATAGGGGCTTAAAAAACTTGCAGCATGATTTGACACGACAGGATAAAGGTTTCTGCTTGAAAAGTGTGGATAGTATGCAGGAGCACGCGACTGTCAGATCACTTCGTCCGAGGTAATATTGATGTGGTGTTACTTGGATATCACCCTAAGCTCCAATTTCAGTTTAACCCTTTACTCGCTAACACTCTTATCATTTTAAAAGCAAAAAACACCGTAAGCAAGAGCCTTGATGTTATTGCTTATAAATGTTCTTAATGTTTTATCAATAGTTGTAACATAAGATCATAATTTGCATATAAGGTGCTAGTTATGTGAAAGTAAAATTTTGAAAGACGATAAACATGTAAAACACGTTCAGGAGATGTCGCAGTTATCTTTTTAACAAAAGCAATGTGTTAAATCCCATTTAGCATGTTTAGCCTTTGCATGAAAGCTAGGGGTCTAAGGCACAATAAGCAGGATATAGTTGATTGATGTTTAAGTTCAAATGCGAGCAATTTTCTTTTATCTCCCTTGGGCAATACGTGAGACGTAATGTACACGCCTCTTAGTCTATGTAAAGCATGTAACCAGTAGCATTACTAACCTATCGGTGGCCGTATCATGATTGCATTGACACCTTTTTACGCTTCATGCTTGTTACAAATCCCAGGGAATTTAACCTCTCATTACTAACACAATGCTATATGAGACGGTTGTAGTGCCATTCATTCTGCCTGCTTTCTTGCAATAAGCACGACGTTATTTAGAATCGTTTGTAGAAAATAAGGAAACGGAAAATGTTGCAGAGATGATTGTTAGAAATTAATTGGAATACAAATAAGTGATCATCAAATGTCATAACAGTTAGTTTGTCTATGTTTTTACACGTTATTCTTAAAGACCATTGTATTAGCTTTTCTATTTATGATACGAATAACTAAATGACATACTGATGACAAATTTGCTAGACAACATGGCTCGAACTGCTGTAAACATTCTCATCGCAGAGATCGTCTTAATCCATACCATCTACATTGTTTCTTCAGTGGATTTACTCTCATCAGCACCGGTAAACCCCGTACAAGAAGCAGGCATTCTGTCACTCATGTGCCAAATTGTAGACTTAGACCCTGCAATTCATAAAGTTCGAATTACTCGACAGGTATCCGATCAAATTGAATGGATTTCGTTAGACAACAGCATATTGGCTGACGATGATGAGCGGATATTTCTTGCAACAAGATATATTGGAGACGGAGCTGTTGTTTATTTTTTAACTATTACCGGAATTGTAAGGCAAGACGAAGGAAAATATACATGCACAATTCTGCAGGATTTGAATGCTGTTTTGACAAAATCTATTGAAATCAATGTTGACTATTATCCAAAGGACATATTCCCCATATGCGATTCCTCAAGTCAGATTGTTAACGAAGGAGAGAAGATTACGTTTAATTGTACATCAGAGGAAGCGAACCCGCCCGTGTCATTGGAATGGACCAGGACGGGATCGCTGGCGATTATACCATCCATTGAGACACGATCTAACGAGTTTGTAACATCGACTTTAACTTTACATTCAAAATGGATTGACAATAATGATGTACTTGTGTGTAAAATTTCAATAAACGGATTTAATCCTGAAACAAAATCGTGTCATGTTGGACCAATTACGGTTCGAGGAAATTATGTTAATTCAGGTACTGGAGTAAGCACACATTATGTAAGTACTGAAAGCACAATACCGCATATACCTGCTCTTACAGTGAGAGGTAAAACAATGATACCCGCTGCAGAAACTGTCGGTTGTAGACAAACATGTTCGTATATCAGCAGTGCTGTATTACAATGGGTCATAGGCACAAGTGTTGCTGCTTTTCTTGCATTATTATTTATGGTAATAGTGATAGTTTTATGTAAATTGAGCACAGGTCAGGATCAGGAGTATCGGTACTATCATAATGACACTATGCACAATATTGAGCCAACAAAAGATGATGTTTATATGGAACTTGAGAAACGGAGAGAAGGCGATAGAGTTTACATGCCACTAGATAAGATGAATAAACACTTTAACACTTACAATCAGGCTATGGTACTTCAAAATCGTAGTGAATTTGATAAGAATGGAAACCAAAAGTAAACTTAATATATTGTCTGGTGTCTGGGTACAGTATAAAAAGTCAAATGTTGAATGTGTGCCTTTGTGCAATTTTGATAGTGCCATTGAATGGTGATATTCAACATGTTTAAAAAGACCATTCTCGACTGATGGACTGATGTCATAATGTTAAGATATATAGGCCTTATACAATGATTTCAACTCAATTATAGACAATTACATTACGAAAGCTGTCTATTTCTGTGGACGTGATTCGACAGAGGTATGTAATTATGTTAAATATTAGCAAAAACCATCTCGCTTAAAAAAAGAAGTAAATAGAAAATAAAACCAAAGCAAAACAAATAAAAGGATTATGCTGATATTTCATGAGAATATATTATGTTTCTTTCGCGTCTATGCCTTGCGTCTTGGATATTTGAAACAAACATAACAAAAAATCATTTTATGACTTTGTTTAAAGTCAAAATCTCTGAAGACGTACTCTCTAAATATAAAAGAGTTAATTTCCACTCTTTGGAGGAGTTAAACGCAGGATAATACGTTTTTGAGTGGAAAATCACTCTAAAAGGAGTAAATGGAGATTTTTGATGACAATCTTCCACTCTTTTAGGAGTGAAAATTTAACTTTCACACTCATTTTAGAGTGAAAATTTTCCACTCGAAGACGGATTGTCCTGCGTTTAACTCCCTTCACTCCTTTTTGAGTGAATTTTCACTCTTTCCACTCGTTTTACATTTAGAGAGTATGTTATATATACTCTACGTCCAATGCTGTTAGTAGTCACTGGTAATACTGATGTTGAAGACATGTTTTATCTCCACATCATGTAGAGAAACACGAACTGCTTAAACTATTTGCAGAATTAATCACTAGAAAAGGATATAATCGGGGCTAAATTGAGTGCACGATTTGCAAGTGAGATGTGTACCTAATTATGTGCACATTCAAAAATGCTTCGAAGGTGACTCGATATTTGACCAGGAACAGATGTAAGGATATCCCCCAGAAGAAAACACGTTTTTAAAGGGGCATTGGACAAGTTCATTATCATTCCAAATTTTTTCCTAAACATTTTGAGATTTTACATCATTAGAAGTGATACATTAATTATGGAAACATGCAAACTTTCATTGTCATTTTCAAACTCTATTATATCAATATATTTTCTTTCATATTAATTATGTTTGTCTACAACAAAAAATAATTGACCCACCCACGAGTTAAATCATTAATTGGCTTTAATAGCAGTTTTGATTTATTTAACCTTTTTCCTGACATGTTGCATCAATACACACTTTTAGGGAATATCCTCATACCCAAGATTAATATGCTAAACAAAATTTGATTGTTATTACCGAAAATGGAGAGTGTCAATCGCCTGCAGATAAAATTCTGGAATTGTGTGCGATGACCCTTAAACTACAAAAATACAAGACCCTGAAATGGATAATATGAGACCTGCCATATCGGAAGGTACCTAACATCCAAAAATCAAAAAAATAAATAAAATTTCTCACTCATCTTAAAGCTGAGATTTTTAAGCTTCAAAATGACACCATGATGTTTAGTTGTAAAGTTACATCCAAATTGCCAAAAGGCATCGGTCTGATTTGGAAAACTATAGTTCTGAGAAAATCGAGTTTCAAGTTTTTGTACTAAGTAAAACTTGAATGGAAAGAAGATTTTTATCTTGTTTTTACCACGTTTTTCTTATGTTTTGGATGTTGGAACCTGATTAATATGATACATACACCTGAAAGGTAACGTTTTTGATGAAATTAGAAATTCGTTCTTGGACGTGATTTTTGACTGTGCTCAGCATCAATGGCGCGTATCAGGAAATTAACTATGCCGACCTTAAGGTTTTTTTCGATATGGCGGGTCATATAAATAAGACCTGATCAAATGAATACACCATTTGAGTTGCACTAGCACTGACTATTTCACGTCTTTAGTGACTTTATTGCGTTTTTAATGTGATTATGTAAATTTTGGATGGATTTTGATACCAAGTCCAACACCATGAGTTGTACGTCATGTAGAACATATGAGTAGGCATAAAACACCTTAGGATGTGTTTACACTCTGGCGACAGGTGACGGCTGGTAGCCATCTTGACTGACGAAAAGGAACGACAAGGCTGACGATGGGGCATTTTGGTGTATAAAATATAGCGCAGTTTTTCCTGCAAAAGAAACATCATTAGTGCGGAATTAGTCTATATGTGCGTTGCAAAATGTGTCGTTATTTAGTGCAGTATGTGCAGTAACAGCCTTTAAGTTTCATTATATAAGACCATATGTAGTCTAGCAAATTTATAAATTAGTTATGTTAAGAACGTTCAATTTGTTTTATAAAATACAACATGATTTAGATTTAGATTTAGATTTTATTAGATCATATAACATGGCAGCCTTGAGGCTGAATTGCATTTTACAATGAAGAAACATTAAACAAGAAAATATAAAAAGATACATTTAAACAAAAAAAGCAAAGTACAAATGAAGACAGTTGA
>JXSR01S010610.1:2463-12610 GCA_000969725.1 Ophiothrix spiculata
AAATAATTTATTGTTTTGTCAAATTTACATGTGATGATAATATGCTGAATAAATTCAATCAATCAATCAATGTATATATGTGCAAATAGAAAACACGTCGAATTCGGCAGCTTTGCATCATGCAAGCTTTGTCTAGGGTCATTTTCAATGTTTGTAATCGGTGCATTTGAAGCTAAAAATAAATGTTTATAACCTCTTACCCTTCTTCGCTGTTCATATTGAAGCTGTCTATTGGTTTTGAAGATGTAGGGTTATTCAAAACTATGTTCATCTGCGACATTTGGGCACCTGGGAAAATGCACACAACCTAGCCAGCAACATTCATGCATTAGTTTTGTATCATGAAGAAAATCATTTCAAAATTCTTAAAATCAGTGGACAAATACAATAGAAATTAATTTAAATATAAACACAAAAAATTAAAATATTTATTTTGTTTGAAAATGAAATAACTTTGATTTTTAGAAATATCGTTTACATAAATTGGTATATTTGGACGAGCTATACCTTTCATTGATTCCCATGAAATAATTTCAACACCCCTCTCATAAAAAATGCATTAATCCATTAAATTTAAACTTTACTGCAGTTTATTTTATGATATAGAGAAGAAGCGTAAGTAAGCGTAAGCATCAAAGAGACTAAGATCTAAGCACTGATCTGTATCTCTGAACAGAGAAATATCAGCGTTGCTATAATGTATCAAGTTGGCAGCCACCATGCCGCCATATTACTAGGCCGAATTCATAAAAGTAAGCAATTGCTTTTTCTATGGCTTTTACTTGAATATCTGCCCATATATGGATAAAAGTTCAAGTAAAAGCCATAGAAAAAGCAATTGCTTACTTTTATGAATTCGGCCTAAATTGTGTCTACTTGAGACTTGTATCATCGGGATCAATCAATCAATCAATCAATCAATGATACAAGTACTTGCATAACATGCATACCCTATTCGTACAGGGGACCCACTGCTTTACGTGACTGTCCGACCACGGAGCAAGTAGAGTAAAGTTTCTTGCCCAAGGAAACAACTTGGAGACGAAAACCAAATCAATCAATCAATGATACACAGTTTGCATGTCATGCATACCCCATGAAGGAGTCTATTCGTACAGGGGACCAACGACTTTACGTGACTTCCGAACCACGGAGCAAGTAGAGTAGGCTTGCCCAGAAACAAGGAGATGAAAACGACCCGGCCCGGGGCTCGAAACCACAACCTGTGAGTCTCCTCACTGAAAACATTAATTAGTCAGAAAACATATCTTATTTGACTAATCAAAAAATACGGTCATCCAGTCAGTCAATTGACTAATTAAAGACGCATTAGATATTCACTAATTAGTCATGTAATTAATCATTTATCAATTAACTAATAATTAACTGATTACAAATTGAATATTTAGAGATGGAAACTATTTTTTAAACACCAAATAAATTGTTTTTCAACATTTCAAAGACATTTACAGCATTTAGTAATGAAGTATGAAAAAATCACTCTGCATGACTAATCATTAGTCAAATAAGACCATGTTTTTGACTAATTAATGTTTTAAGTGCTCTGTATTACGAGACACGTACTATAACCGCTCGACCACGCTCCTCTCTAAATAATTTCAAATTCAAAACCGAAAATGCTATTTCTGGCTCCCACTTTTTTCTAGAATAAATTTACATTTCTATACGCAAAATTGAAGCTGATTCCAAAAATAACATACATATTATCAGTAGTAGGCCTATCTGAGACTGAGAGCCTCGGGTGAGCCTTTGCCAATTTTTTCTTAAAATGCATGTTTTAATCCAAAATTCAAAACAACATAATTTGGTATTTCTTATACGTAAAACCGTTGCAAATTCAGAACATAACATCGAGATTAATCTTTTAAATACACTCCTTTTTGATCCAAAAAGGATCAAATTTGATCCCAAAAAGGATCAAATTTGATCCCAAAAAGGATAAGCTCATATTTGATACTTTATGGGATCAAATTTGATCCTTTCGTTATAAGAGTGTAGATTCTTGCCATATTTTTACAGTGTATAGGCTAGGCATATATAATAAAAATTGACACACATTTGTAAGAACTGGAATAATTAGGTCTAATTTTTTAAAAATATTTTTATTTAAAGCATTATTCTATAAATAAATGTTGCTTGTTCCACAAAATACCGTTTTTGAGATATTTGTCAGTTTAAATTTTACCAAAAAGGCTTAGACCTATAACACAAAACTGGAAGGGCTTTTCCAGACCTTTCTCAATGGGGGTGGGGGGGGGTATTTTTTACCGACAAGCCAAAGTTTTATGCCTACAATGGAAATTATAAAATTGCTGCTTTTTTACACAAAACATGTGGAGGGGTGTTTGAGGGGGATGTGGCCCCCAGGAGTAAGAAAGTTGGGAATTTCAAACCAATCATGCAATTTGGTGTAGTCAGCGTGGCCGAGCGGTTAGAGCACGGGTCTCGTAATACAGAGATTGTGGGTTCGAGCCCCGGGCCGGGCGGTTTTCGTCTCCTTGTTTCCTTGAGCAAGAAACTTTACTCTACTTGCTCCGTGGTCGGACAGTCACGTAAAGCTGTGGGTCCCCTGTACGAATAGACTCCTTCATAGGGTATGCATGTAATGCAAGTACTTGTATCATCATTGATTGATTGATTGATTGATTGATTGATTGATTGATGACTACACTCTCAAAATTATTTTACTCTTTGTTGAGTAAAAAGGTCACAGCTCATTGTTGAGTAAAATCTTACTCAACATTGAGTAAAATCTTACTCGGTTAAGTCAATATTACTCAATGTTGAGCACATCTAACTCAACGTTGAGCAAAGTTAACCCAGCGTTGAGTAAAGTTTATCTAACGTTGAGTAAGATTTTACTCAACAAAATGAGCTGTGACCGTTGAGTACGTTTTTACTCAACAAGAGTAAGATAATTGTAAGAGTGTATATTCTCGCTTGTGAGCCACTCATGACCAAATTCTCAGTGTGAACGCAATTTTAGAAAGTGTCTCGCTCGTGACCAAAAGTGACGCGCCACTAGTTTTAACGCGCAAGTCGTGTCCCAGTGTGAACGCAACTGATAAGTTGTCTCGCTCTAGAGCCGCTCCACGGGCGAGAATATAGTCATGACCACTGTGTGAACATGCCCTTTGTTCGCCTAATTTATACCCCGGGGCACTCTAGTACAATGTTGCAGGCACGGGGGTTGCTGGAAGAAAAAAGTCAAGCATGCTCGTCAGAAAAAACGTCGAAAAGGATCGGATTATGACCATTTGGCGTCGTCGACGGTCGTCGAAGTTTTTAGAAAAATGGGTACCTTTTTAGGATAACTTTCGACATTGTTTAAGAGTTAGACCAGGTTTGAAGTTAGACCTGGTTTAAGTGAAATTTTATGTCACAGATAAATGTATTTTCCTCAACTAATATTTTCATATGTGACCCGTCATGTCGAAAAGTACCGTATATGTCGGCATAGTAAATTACGAGCCTACAGGCCATTGAACTTGAGCATAGTCAAAAATCACGTCCAAGGTCGAATTTCTAATTTCATCAGAAACGTTGAAGTGTATTCTATCATATTAATCAGATATCTAGATTCAACCATCCAATACATAAGACAAATGTTTTATAAGGTTATGTATAAGGGTTTTTTGCGGGAAAAAACACAACTCCACACTCTCACGTTTTGGAAAAGTTTTTTGTCCACTTATTAAACGTTTTTTAACGTTCAGAAAATGTTATTGTGCTAGCTGGCTTTAGAATGTGGGGGGGGGGGGGGGGGGTTGACTGATATTTGTGCCCTGGTAACCAATTGAGTCACCGCATTCACTCCGAAGGTGACCCTATGTGTGACTACTAAATGATACCCTGTCTGAGACCATAAATTCGTCAAAATTCGGAATCCTGCTCCTGCTCCTAGCCCACAGCTCCCAAAGAGCATGAAAAGGTACATAACATACTAATAGCCGCCCATACTTTAATGTTGTCACAGTCACCGCACGCGTGATGCTTGATAGCGAAAATTGTGTTAGAGGACGGTATGACTATAGACTAGTCTACAAGTATAGGCCTATTATTTCCAGCCCATGGCATGCCTTTAGGAGCAGTAAGATTATACAAGCCCCATCTTCTAAAGTTGTTACACATTCATGACTTCAGAAAGTGCAGTTTAGTCCAATGAACTGAGCTGATTCTTTACGACCGCAACCATAGTATAGCGCGGATTAATGTGAAATAAACCTTTTCGATTACAGCCCAGTCCAAATGTTCACCTGTCCAAAGGTTTGCTAATCCGAACATGAAGTACGGTTTGCTAGTCCGAGGCTCGAAAAAGGTCTGCAAGTCCCAAATGAAGGTCAAAGGTCATATGGCGGCCAAATCTTGAAATCATAAAGTTGAGATATGGCCCGAGGTGACACAAGGTCATCTCAGATAATATCAAGGTAATGGCTATATAACTCTACCCTACCGTTACCTCAGTATTCTAATGGGGTTTCAGTCAAGGTCTCCCCAAGGTCAAAGGTTAAATCTTAAAACTGTACGAAAGTTGACATGAGGTCATCCAAGGTCATTTTAATGTCAAAACCATATTTTCTACCACTGTAGCTAAACTTGCAACATAAACAGCAATTACTGATCCCCTGTACGTTGTTTACTGGGGGGGGGGGTCACAGTGGACCGAATTACATTGTATTCCAAAAGCTTACTGCCTTTTGCTTATACAACATGTAGCAATTACTTACATTTTACTAAGATCCTATATGAAGAGCTTATCACTGTATGGTTTCTGCTATATTTGTGTTGCATAAGAAAAAAAACACTAAAGCATTAATTACTATAGTGCTGCGTTACTATATAAAACATGCTATTTGTCGAAAACTGCGACAAATTGTGATGACTCACACCGACTTTGTGACAGAACACTTTTCGAGACGTGAAACTGACGAAAATAGGTAGCAAAAAATAAAGAAAATACAGTAGAAACTCATTATAACGAAATCTGATACAAGAAAAGCCCTGTTATAAAGTAGTATTTTCCTGTACAATTTTACTAATTTCTTTTGTTTTTATTGTTTTAAAAACCCTGATGTAGCGAAATTTTGGATATAAAGAAGTAATTTATCTGTCCCCAGCAACTTCGTTATAATAAGTTTCTACTGTAATAAGAATTTCCAGCAGATTTTCTGTTGTAAAATTTGATCACCTTGATCAATTTCAACAAGTAAGGTGTCAGTCATATTAAAGCTTACAAAATGCTGTAACAGATGAAATAATAAAATCAAAATTGGTATCATCTGCAAAGTCACCCCATCACAATTGATACCGAATAAATGTGGAGTGACTTGCTGTATTTGTGTCTGAAAACGATCACGCCGCGGTAGATTGTTTGTATGGTAGCTTTTGCTTGTCTAGGTTAATTCCAGACAAGAAAACGGTATTACTATTAGTCCAGGCTGAAGGTCGTGAATGCATTTAAGCAATTGCCAAGACTAACTTAATCCTTTTCTAGTTTAGCTATTGCTTTTTCTTACTCCTATGAATTCAGCCTATTGGCCAGGCTAGCGTTTGCTTACATATATGAAGTTAGAAATTGTTTTTTTCTACCGTGTGGTATTTTTCACGTACAAACGTTACAGCAAGTTTGATTACCAGTTTCGACAAATAGCCCGGGCAAATAGCATGATTTGTACAAATCTATATAATAATTAAGAGTTATTAAGGTTTCTGTAGAGACTGTTTTTTCATGTCGACATGTCGAAATAATTTGTTGTCGACGTCGACATATGTGTCGACATAACGTTGATATCAAAGAGTTGTTTTTGCGGGAAAACGAAATTGTTTGGATACGTTTAATGACCCGTTTTAGCCGTATAGAGTAAGACCGAAACCATCCCAGATAGCAAAGCTTAGTTGGACCAACTTTGGGCCAATGTCGACAGTTACGTTGGGTCAATGTACACAAAATGATGTAGGGCCCATGTCCTTTTGTCCATCGTCATTCCTATATTGGCATTCTGACGGTTGGCTGAACGTTGGGCCAAAGAAAAGCCAATGTGTTACAAAATCATACAGATAGCAAAGTTTAGTTGGGCCAATGTTAGCCGATTATTTTGGGCCAACATTTACCAAGTGGATTTCTCCCACTCAGTAAAGAAGTGGTACCCTCCACAATGATGGGAGGACACGCCAAGTATGTCTTGCTTTGCTGCCTTGTTTAAAATAGCACAGGCATTGCAAGAACACAAGTATACCATATGTTCAAATACTACATGAGGTCACTACTGAAATGTACATAATTTCTGTGGTGTCTTGGTTCCTTTTGTTTGCATATTTCACTTCAAAACCTTGAACTCAAGTTCATGTATTTGTAGAACATATAAATTGAGGTAGAAACTAGCGTAAAATAGCTTAATTTGGATGAAATTAACCCAAACTAGAAATTTATCTGGCCAAATAAGATCGGTCTATTAGCTCCACCCACATTCTATTACGTCATGAACGTCGGTCTAATGTCGGTTTACCACCAATCTGCAAACCAAATTACATGATGTTTATCCAACGTTGACCCAACATAGGCTCTGCGACCGCGATCGTGCCGACCATTGCCAATGTTGGCCCAACCATGCTTTGCTATCTGGGATAGTCGACCTCCAAACAAAATTTTCCCTACCAAACATTTGGTCGTGACGTCACCAAATATTTGTCATCGAATTTAAAGTATGAACGGGTAACACAAATTTGGTCAAATGTATATGGCAATTCAATAACATGAGTAACATGAGCAATCTAGCGCGACATTTTATTTGGTCTCAACTCGGTGTTGAAGTTATTTTGTTTGGAGTCACTCTTCATTTTGACGTCACGACAAAATGTTTGGTAGCGAAAATTTTGTTTGGAGGCCTACTATGGTTTGGCCTTAATGTGCTAGTTCTTTCTACGTACGATAATAATTAATTTATATGTATGATAGTGACTTGCTCCCACCGTAACTCGGACAAAGTCACCAGATCGCTCAAGGAGATATAGCCCAATAAACTTATAAAATTGTTATTTTGTAACTTTTTTGTTGTGAACCATCGTAATAACTTTAAAAACGGGTTTTAATAACGTTTTTCTGTTTGACTATTAATTCCTGATCTATCAACGTTTGATGGAATTTTACTTGCCCAGTTTTGCCGACAAAAGAAATTTCATGTCGACATGTCGAGATATGCTTTATGTCGACAGAAACCTTAATAATAATACGCAATAGGTCGAATTCATAAAAGAAGCATTTGCTAGTAAGAAAAAGCAACAGCTAGACTAGAAAAAAATGTCGACAGAAACCTTAAGGTCCGTATGCACAAAAGAGGTTTAAGAGTTAGACCAGGTTTAAAGTTAGACCAGGTCTAAGTGAAATTTTGTTTCGCAGCTAAATACATTTTCTTCACCCAATATTGTCATATTTTGTGTTCTTTCTGAATTTGTTGATTAAATCTTCAATATTTTACACTTTTGCAGTTCAAAAATGCTGCAAAAGGTCATTTTAAGGCAGAAGTAATTTTGACTTAGACCAGGTCTAACTTTAAACCCGGTCTAACTCTTAAACCTCTTTTGTGCATACGGACCTAAGTCTCTTAATAATAATACGCAATAGGCCGAATTCATAAAAGTAGCATTTGCTTGTAAGAAAAAGCAATAGCTAGACTAGAAAAAGATTTAGCTTTAGCAATTGCTTAAACACATATTCATGACCTTCAGTTTGGACTAATACCTTTTTCTTGTCTGGAATCAACCCAAAAAGCTACCATACAAACAATAGCCAGGCTAGCTTTTG
This sequence comes from Ophiothrix spiculata, assembly GCA_000969725.1. NCBI lineage: Eukaryota > Metazoa > Echinodermata > Ophiuroidea > Amphilepidida > Ophiotrichidae > Ophiothrix > Ophiothrix spiculata. The sequence goes on from JXSR01S010610.1 coordinate 10,286, forward strand.
CTTACATGAAGGTGGAAATTGCTTTTTTATCGCGTGATAGTTTTCAGACACAAATGCTATACAGCAAGTCACTCTACATTTTCGGTATCAATTTTCAAAAATAGCGGCATGATTTATACACACAGGGCTGTGAGAGTCGGCTGACAAAAAAATCTGAAAATAGTGACAAAATGCCAAAAACAGGCTGAAAATAACAACAACAAAACCCCTGAAATTATGACTCTTTTGAAGGCATGAAAAAAAATCAGAAATCAGATTAAAATCTGAACTCTCACACCCCTGTATACAGGAGCGTTCCCAGACCTTTGTCTTTAGGGGGGGGGGGGAGCCGACAAGCACATTTTTTTAGCCGACAAATTGAAAAATGTCCAACATTCTAGCTCAGTAGCTATACGTGCCCACAAAAAGCTAAAATGGTGTTTGTACTCATTCATTTTGCCCTGAGATAAGTAAGCCATATCTCAGGAAGGGACCATCCCCTGATAAACAAGGTTTCAAATACACAAAAATAAATACAAAAAGGGATACAAAACATATACAAAAAACAAACAAAGCACATAAAAGGGAAGGGTGCATGCACCAAAGTCAATAAAAATCATAATTGGCAATCATGTTGGATTTATAAGTATTTCTAAAGTTTTTGACTGATTTACATTGTTTTAGATTTGTATCAAGAGTATTCCATAAAATCGGTCCTGTTGTACAAATTGCAATATCTAAAATGTTTTTCTTTGTTTTGTTGATACTATAATCTGAAGCGTTTTCTAGTTTGATACTTATGAACTTGATTATTTTTTAATGAAATTAATAGTCTGAAAATATACTTGGGAGGCACTTTGTTTGATGTTTGTACATAAAAATACCTAGTTCCAGTTTAAATGTATCACATGTGTTTTTTTACAATGGTCCTGTGTGGGATCTGTAATGCTCACATGAAATTGTTCTGATAGACCATTTTTGTAATTTAATAACTTTATCTAAATAGGTTTTACATGTATTACCCCAAATGAGAATACCGTAATCAATGTAAGGCAATATCAGAGTACAATATAAAGAATGTAAAATATACTCTGGTACATAATGTTTTACTTCAGCAAGCATACATGTACATTTCTTGAGATGGTCTTGGATATTGCGTCAATATGTTGTTTCCAAGTCAAATTTTCGTCAATTATAACTCCCATAAATTTAGTATGAGCTACTATTTGTAACGAAACGTTGTTCAGAATAACATTAATTTATTCTGAGTTTCGTTTAAAGAATTGTTTTGTATGTCAGAAATATCTTCTAGTAGTTCTGAACATGAACCAGCGTACTTATTAGTTAGATGAGTAGTTCCTAAAACCATGTAATTTGAAGTTTTGTTGGCATTTATAGACAGTTTGTTTGTTCTAAACCAATTATTTATTTCGTTTAATTCTTCATTGATTTTACTCATTTTTGAAGCGATATCTGGATCTGAATACAACAAAGTAGTATCATCTGCAAATAATATTATGTCAAAAAGTGTGGTACTAGCTACTATATCATTTACATAAAGTATAAATAATAATGGTCCCAAGATGGGTCCTTGTGGGACGCCACATGTTATACATTTAAATTCCGAATCACAAGATTGACACCGGACAAACTGTTTTTTGTTTTCGAGATAACTCGTAAAGGATATTTATTCTTGTTAACAAAATATTCCAGTAATTCAGCACTTTTTTGGCCGTACCTCTTCAACGAAACATAATATGGATGTGAAAATTTACAGGAGTTATGAGAAAAATATGCACTTTCATATAGTATCAAAATCTCCAATTTGATTTTGTGAGTGAAAGGGATCGGAATACACACCTTTAAACCATTCTAATACGATACCCCTAAATCCTTAATACACAAGTTTATGTATTAAAATACTGTGATCAATGGTATCATAGGCCTTTGATAGGTCAAGAAAAATACCTAATGTACTTTCGTTTACTTCTACAGACTTTGTTATTTTGTCAACAAGTTCAATAATTGCCATTTGAGTTGAATGGTTGGGTCTAAATCCAAATTGCATATTCTTATCTATAAAATCCATACACCTATTGAACATTAACCTTTCAAGTATTTTTGAAAAACATGGAACAGACACAGGTCTATAGTTTGAAAATACTTCTGCATCATCTTTTTTATATATATTACCTTTGCAACATTGAGTTGATGTGGTACAATTCTGGTTTGAAGAGAGCAATTAAAAATAATAGAAAGAGGTACGGAAATTTCACATGCAACTTTTTTCACAATTATATTTCCTATGTCATCATGACCAAGGCTTTTATTTGGATTAAATTTGGT
>JXSR01S010610.1:12660-31100 GCA_000969725.1 Ophiothrix spiculata
TCATCATGACCAAGGCTTTTATTTGGATTAAATTTGGTTATAATTTGATTATTTTATCCCCTTCGTCTTTTTTCTTTCCCCCTTCTTTTTTGCCGACAGCAGCACAATTTTGCCGACAAAACTGATGATTGGGGGTGTCACACCCCCCTCTGGGGACGTCCTTGCTGTCAATCAAAGTATGGGATAGGCCATTGTATTCTTCAAGAGCAAAGTAGCTATGACTTTTTGCTTTCGCTCTTGTAAACACATGAGAATCAGTCCACAATCTATCCTTTACTCCAGTGAATAGAATCTGTAATTGTTATGCATTAACAAAACATTTGAACTGAATTATTGGTATTTGAGTGTCTGTATTTGTGACCGTCCATCCCAAAACAGCAGTAAATGCCACCTCTTGTCATTTTCACTTTTTTAATTATTTGCAAAGACCATGCTTTAAGGATTAAAATGACACCTTAATGAACTTTACACGATTTCCAGAAGTCAAGTTATGGTCCGTCAAAGGTTGCCAGAGAGTAAAATGTATAACTGAGATAAACGCATTCAAAGATCAGTAAGCCCTATATTTTCTGTTGATCGTCTGAAAAATATGCAGATTAATTTCAAATTTCCTATCTTTGTCTTGCAATGAAACTTTGCTGGTATTTTGTAGTAAGCACTAAGATTGTGAATCTGTCAAAAAAACAATTTTGGCAAATTACGACCTTGACATGTATTTTCACCTGGAGCGCAAAATGAAGTTTCTGGCATTTACTGCTCATACAGGCTGGACGGACACATTTATAAAACACTACTGAGTTTTGTACATTTCAAATGCAGCCATGGGATGTATTTCTTGAAGTCGCAATCCTTTGAGGTGCTGGCACCATTATCACCTGCAACAAACAAAATGAATAAACAAAAGATATGTTAACCAGAATGAAACAAGTACAAGAATTATATAAAATTCAACAACCAGAAATTGTTGAAACTTGCGTTGATAGAGTGAAAGTGATTAATTCAAATCAGCCATCGCTTATTATGCAATGTTACATAATCATGTCATAGATTGGGGCAATATCAAAGATCTAGGAAAGGATAGTAACACACACCAGAAAGATTTGGAAGTCCATATGGATCCAAAGAAGGTGACCCCATGTCATGAAGAGAGACGGGGGGAGACACAGTATAAGTACAAGAAATGTACAGTCAGTGCTGCGGTCATCAAAGGTCACTAGGAAATGCTTTGGATTGTTTTCCATGATGGTTCAGGACCTATCAATTTCGCCAAAATGTGCCTCAAATAAAATCCTCAAATTAATACATCTTTCACAAAATTGGAGAAAACTAACTATACAGTTTTATAGTTAAAGGGCCATTAAAGATGTTTATCATGAGAATTTCTTCTAAAGTGGTATTTTTCAAGTAAAAAATGGAACTTAAAAATGGTGAAATTGCGTTTGTACATAATTTTGTATATACTGAGCCCACACAAAAATAATTTACATTAAATGATACTTCGGTTATTTTTCAAGATAAAAGTCTGTGTGTGTAAAACTCGAAATTGTTTGAGAAAGTCAAGACCACGCTTTTAAAAAACCTTCTCAGTTTTAACCTGGAAAAGTGCATATTCAGACCATACAGTATAGTGCATTAACATTGAAGAAAGTTTACCTAACCTATAGTGTAAGAATAACAAATTCACGTACATTCACAAAACTGCCGCAAAATAACCATCACATTTTTTTTCCACATCAAATTTCATCAAATGTTCAACAATAGTTCTTGTAACTCATTCTATATTGACGATAAATATAAACATCGAGGCGAGTCTGTTAGATTGAGATCGGCCATGATTTGTCACACCACCTTCAAAATATCAAATGAGAAATATCCCCGGGGAAATATGAAACAAACTGACGCGTCTCATAATTGATTACATCTTTCCAAGCAATATACGTAAAATAGATATAGAAACACTATTAAAAACACTGCTTTGATAACATTTACTTTTTCACCGATGAGGTGTATTAACTTAGGCTAGGGAACTGCTTTTAGTTCTCTAACATACTAATGAACAACCCTCACAGGTAGGGAGCGGAAAAAGAGCAAACAGCTTTGTTTTGGGAGTCTTGAGAACGGCGATTTCAGGAAAATGGATAGCTAGAGAACGGCGATCAGCCGTGAAAAAGAGGGTCTCCAAAGCGGCACATACCCGTACCACCAATATACGTGAGTGTCCCCCCCCCGGGACTACCCCATCCATGGAGGAGTGGGTCTGTTGTTACCATGAAAGCCATTATCCATTGATTTTCTTAAAGACCGAAGATTTTTAATGTTGTTTTAGTCCTATATTTTAACCCACTTTGAGGGATAAAAATGTACTTTGGCAGCAAATTTGGACCATTTTGGTGCCAGTTTGGACTTGAAAGATGTTAATTTCCAAAAGTTAAGGAGGTTTGAGTCATTTGTTATCCTTAAAGCGACTTTTCATTGATGATAATAAATATTTAAGGTTTTCTTACGTTACTTTACTTTCACCCAATCCATTTAACACACTTTGATTGAGAACAAGATGGTTCGCGAACCAGTAGTCTCTCCTGTGTTAAATAACTTTACTTTTTATTCCAACCCTCAGACAAACTGGAAGCATGTACTGCACAAATATGGCGGTATTTGCAGACAACATTCCAGGATAGGTTCCCGCGAAATCAAGTCGGTAACCCCCCCCCCCCTTAAAATTGCAACTTATCTAATGAAATACATCATAATCTGAGAGAAAAGTAATTATTGAGAGGCTTGAGCTATTCATTAATTTGGCAAAAAAATGATGATTTTTGACATTACTTTTACATGTAAAAGAACAGGCAGGCTATTTACCGGCGTGAACCCTGTATATATGTTGAAATTTGCATATGATAACAACATAAAATATCACTTAACAATACCTGTGGGATTGCTGTAGAATTCTCCTCTAGTTGATTGTTGGTTGCTATGCAACAGCCTGCACTCAATTTTAATTGGCTGCTGTATAATCCTATGGGTACAGAGCATGCTAAGAATAGTTTCCAAGTCATCGTTTGGCTGTGGTAGTCGTTGAACATCCTTTTTTAATAAATAAAGAGAATCAGAATATACTTAAAACAATTTAGCACATGTTACATATTTTCGCAAAAAGTGATAATTGCTTCTGAGTTTGAACACTTTAAAATTCGATCTTTCAAATCTCAATGAAAAAAATATTCATATCAATATCCAATCCATTTGTTTTCACTGTTTTGATGTACTCTTAATTTCTATCATACATTTCATTTTTGTGCTACAAATCCATGGGAAAAGACATGAACGTCAACATCTATTCATATTGCAATTCTTGGGTCTCCTATTGTGTGTGTTGTGGTTGTCGCACAATGTTCCAATCACATAAATATTTTCAAATACGCACACTCAATCAAAATTTTGTGCCAAGCACAACAAACCAACAAATCAAACCCTCTATTTTAGTCACATGACACGTCAGGAATTTGAAATGATTGCAAATTGTCGTGACAACTCTATAAATGCACTCTATACTGCAGTACAACAACTCTGCCATATTATGCCATTTCACAATTTTACAAATGTCCAGTCTTTTTTAAGGTAGCATGAATGGCTGTTTACATACGTCAGAAAATTGGGAACCAAAACCTATTTTTATTTAAAGACAACACTTCAATGGTAACATTTAATAATATAATATTCAGCCAATTTCTTATGTTCGTCTTTTGAATTTTCATGTCAAGAGGGAATGTGCTATGACAGTCAAACTTATAGGGGCTGGTGAAGGATTACAATTGCTAAATTCTCTCATGGACTTTTTGCCATACAGTGTTATATTATCAGGAAAAATGATTTTAGTTCTTAAAGATTAGGCATATTTTCAAACAACTATAAATTTTCTAGAAACACATTTTATTTTAAAAGCCAAAGGAAAGATTGTTGCAAATTTGATAAGCTTCCATTTGATACCTTGTTTATTTTGTTTGTTAAAATTGAAGCATGGGAAGTATAAATGAAAATTCTGAGAAATCAGGCTTTTCAGTGTTTCTAGAAAATGACAAATAAAATTCAGGAAGTACCAACATAACATGTCTCATGTTTGTAAATGATGAAAAAAATTCTTCGAAACAAAATTTACAACAATATGTGATTAGTTTGCAATGCAGAGAAAAAAATACTTTTGTGAATAGTATTTTTTCAGAATTTGACAAATTTTGTTAAATTTTCATGGTGGCCAATTGACAGTGGTGTACAAAGTCTATGGGCAAATGGAAAATAAAAAATAGCGTAACTCAAAAACGCTTTGACGGAAAAAATAAAATAAAAAATAAAAATTTGGGACCCCATTGGAAATAAGTTTGCTTGAATAGCCAAACTTTATGGGCTATCCTGACATCACGACATTTAGGTGTTTGTCTTATTGTATTTTCTTTTACTTGCTATGTTTGCATTGTAAGTCGTTTTGTCGAATAAACATGAAATGAAATGAAATGATACAAGGTTGTTTTTTCATCATTCAGCACATTCTGTGAAATTTTTAACAAATTCTGTGCAGGACACAGTAGCCGTTCAATCCCAGGATTTCAATGTTTTTAAAAAATTAGTTAAAACGCATTTGTCTTGCCAAAATTTTACTTAGTGAGCAGGTTTCATTTGTTTTAGGGTGAGAGTGACTGGTCCCATTTTTTGTGCTGTCTGTTTGTGTCCACTCTAGGGGTATCCACCCCGAGGGGAGACTGTCGGTTTTCCACCGCTGGTCGACATGTTTTGTTTTTTGTTTTCTGTGTGCTTATGTTTTTCCTTTCTCCTTCTATTATTATTTTTAGGACCCCAATGGAAAGAAGCTTTTTTGATAAAGGCTTTTTGGGCTATCCTTGGTACTTGAATAATTACTTGTTATAAAATGTGCAATATATGTCTTTAATATGTTTTTAAATCAATTTTAGTGTTGTAAATGTATATTATGAGTACCTGAATAAATCAAATCAAATCAAACCTTAAGAATAGGGTAATTTTGACAGAAAATAAAAGATGAAGAAATTATGCTGATTGACCAATCCTTAACAGGAAATCTGTCTTTCCAAGAGCTTTATTTGTTGCCTTGTAGTCAGGATTCACTACCAAACTGCCATACATAAGATCACATAGAGCATGTAACCCGGGGGGGGGGGTCCTAAAATGTTTTTGGTAGGTATGTGAGATGCGCAATTTCCAACTAAAAGTCTTGCGGGACTGATTTTCTGAATTGAGATCTTAGGAACTGCTTTTTCCCAAAAAAAATATGACTAATTGAGCTGAAAATCGCTCAAAATTAGGTTGAAAACTTAATAAAACATACTTTTGAGTCATTTTCTTTGAAAATGGGGGTCTTTGGAAATGAAGTAATCTTGAAATGAGCATCTTGGGGAGCGGAAGAGGAGACTTGCAAAGGAGGTCTTAAGGGTGGCATATACCCATACCTGTTAATGTAAATGGTGTTGTTAGATCTTGAGCAGTCAGAGGAGACATTTTTGTGTATCTGTAGCTTTTACGGCCCTTATTTGGTAAAACTATCAAACTTGAAATACAGCAAATTTAAAATTCAAACAAAGGATGTTTGTTAATTTTATGCTGGTAAATGTTGTTGACCATATCCAGATAAGAAAGATGTAGTATGCTTGTAGGGATTTTTTGGTATTATCAATGGATAGAACGCCCTCAAATTATATCAAAAGAAAGTCTGATAATTTTTTAAAATTGAGTTAGATAGCTTTACCAAACCAGGGCTGCAGTGCAGTGTTCCTGCTATGGCTGTATGTCGCGAAATTGGCGCAGAAGCTCAAAAAATTGGCGCAAGGGGTTCCCTAAACAAAAAGTCAAAAATAGGGTATTGGTTATACACAACGTTCACTTATTTCAGTTTTATTCAGATTATACTCAAAATTACTCTCATTTTGAGGTGATCGTTCCGAAATTGGCAATGGCTAGATGTATCTTTTTTCTTTTATGTCGCTTTGGCGCAAAGTCAAAATCCTTAGCGGGAACACTGCAGCAGTGTTGATGACCCTATATTTTTCTTCACTAACCTGCCATTTGGTGCTTCCTTCTCTGCTATACACATATGCTACCTTGCCATATCTTGGCAGCAGTTCCGTCATTTGTTGCCATATGGCAGGAGGCAAACCTAACAAGATTGGTACACACTCTACCTCATGACACCATACAATGGCTTCCCCTGTGCCATCTTCTACTGAAAACCTGTAATAAAACACAATTATAAACAGTTCTAGAATCTCACACTTTTTCTTCTTTTTTCTCACAAACAGTACATTGGGTGAACTTACTTGGCCTGTGTTGTAATTTTGCCTGATGCAGTTTTGCAGTCGCAAATATTCTAGAATCTCACACTTTCTCTTTTTTTTTCTCACAAACAGTACATTGGGTGTACTTACTTGGCCTGTGTTGTGATTTTGCCCGATTTGTAGTCCGCTATTGACGTACCAGCACAGATACATTCCTGGTGCCCACATCTCTTACAACTCCACCTGAAAAAGTCAACCAAAAACATCCGTCAATGATGCAACGTGGCTTTATTTTTCAACCACAGTGAAAATTTCATGACATTCATCCATCAAAATATCACACCAAAATATGGAACCTATCAGTCCAAAGGGGGGGGGGGGACTCAAGTATAATGTTGCAGGCAAAGTGAGACCACAGTTTATCAAAACACCCCCTAAAGGGTGATTGTTTCTGAAGCCAAAATATACCCATTTTCCCCCATTCACAACCTAAATCAAGAATTTACCGTTACCCTTTCAACACTACGGTTTGAAAAAGTACCATAAAATGGCTGCTTTTGATACGCTAAACAGTGTGACCTGATTCACCCTTCTGTCCTCAAAAACAACCCTAATTCACTTTTTTCTTGGCCATGCTATGCCTGCAGCATTATACTTGAGTGGCCCCACGGGCCTATCAGCCCAATCATCAGGACATGCAGCTACAGAATAATCCGATCACATAAACTTAAACCTCCATGCACAAGAAGTGAAAAAAAGGAAAGGTATAGACCATATCGATAATTGACCTACTCCCGCCGTTGATGGGGTAAATCCACAGAATCGGACGGGGAACGGAACTCAGAGCGAGAGCAAGTAGTGTGTTTATCATACTTGGCCTCGTTCTGAGTTCCGATTCCCCGTCCGGTTCTGTGGATTTACCCCATCAACAGCGGGATTATGTCAATTATCGATATGGTCTATTACATCTACTTTCTGACTGTAGTTACCCAATTTGGCTAATTATTGTATTCTATCTACTGACACAGTTAGCCCTAGTGAAATAGTGAAATACACTTCAATGACACATTAAAAAAGTGGTGATTTATCAGATTAAGGCTATTATATTCTTCTTTAATTTCAAATGAAGTTTCTCTGACCCCACACATATTGGATTGTACTTTATGAACAAGTAGAGTAACTAACAGTATTTTGTAAGTTTTGTCAAATATCTCAGCAGTAAAAGAGGAATTACAATCTAACCTGAATGTTCCCCTTCAGAGTTGAGCGTTAATTTGCACACATTTGTTTGCTATACATTATGCTGAAGAAACAGTGCAGAGCCTTGATGTGATATGTGACAAAATATGTGACCAGTCATATCGAAAGGTACCTTAAGGGTCACAAAATCAAAATTGATTTTTGGTCTCATCTGAAAGCTGAGATTTTAAGCTTTAAAATGACACCTTACTTTTGGTTATTGGATGTTCGGTTGCAAATCTACATCCAAATTGGTAAAAGGCATCGGGCTGATTTGGAAAATTATAGTTCTGAGAAAATCAAGTTTAAGGTTTTTGTACTAAATAAAACTTTAATGGAGAGAGGATTTTTATCTTGGTTTTTAAACACATTTTTCTCATGTTTTGAATGTTGGAACCTGATTAATATGATAGAATACACTTCAAAAGTATTGTTTCTGATGAAATTAAAAATTCAACCTTGGACGTGATTTTTGACTATGCTCAGCTTCAAAGGCCCGTATCTCGTAATTTAATATGCCGACATGAAGGTACCTTTCGATATGACGGGTCACATATGACAGGTCACCACATGAGGTACACTGCCAACTCAAAAATTACAAAAACAGGCATGGAAACTATTTTGCCCATAAAATTATGCGTTTGTCAATTTTAATTCCAGCCCCCAGGTACCCGGGGCATGCGGAGAAGTCAGCGAGACGTGGTGCGGACTTTGGTTGCAAATTGTGTCACTGTTAGCTGTAAAAATGTAAAGGATTATGTAGTTGAGTCGGGCGATGAAATAATCAGCTGGGAAACGTGTTAGGACCAGGATGGTTGGGACAATAATTTGTATTAAGGCTGGGATAGACCTTCAACTAGCAAAAACAGTTTTTGTACTCTAACTATCAAATTAATTGCATAAATCATATTAAAATATAAATTTTTAGAAGTGGATTTTTATCCTGAACATATTATTGTTTTTTGACCAAAAATGTCAATTTTGACAAAAAATGCCAAAAAACCATATTTTTTGCCCCACAAATTTCTGAAAAGCCTAACTAAAATTTGCATTTATGAAATTATTGAACATTTTTGCTTTTTGGAATTTAGAAACAATGTCTAGGAGGGGTTTTCTCAAATTTTTGATTTTTATCTTATTTTTAGAAAAGTTGCAAAAACTAGGCCAAAAATTGCCATTTTGATATCAGCAGTGGAATATTTTATATTTTTTTTATAAACTAAGATAAAAATGCAAATTTTAGTTAAGCTTTCCAGAAATGTTTGGGCCGCAAAATATGTTTTTTGGTATTTGACATCATCATCAAAATGTAAAAATCCGCTTCTAAAAATGTATACTTTTATATAGATTATGCAATTAGTTTGCGAGTTAAAGTCTACCCAAGCCTTAACAGAAGCAACTCATGGTAAAGAAGTAAAGTAAGAAAGTCAAAAATACAATAGCTACCATTTTTCATAAATTTGCATTTTCATGGGTCACGTGGCTCTTTAAATGTTTATCAGGTGAGGGGGCATCTGTTCAAGAGCCACTGGAAGACAAATTTGAGGGTATTTCGGTTTCTAGTTAAAAGGTGTTGAAGAAACACAACATATAGCAGCCATTGCAGATACAAACTTTCTTACATCCACATCCCAAGTCGTCATGCGAGTACAAAGAAGTAGTATCTGCAATAGCTGCAATTTGTCATTAATTTGGATTGCACAGTGAATAATCCCCATTCTTGGGTCAGTGGCTCTTGAAATGGTTCTTCAGGTAAAGGAAGAACTATTTCAAAAGCCACGGACATATGGCAAGGAATTTTTTTGCATTCTGGTGACAAGGTGTTATAAATAAAACATACGGCAGCCATTGCAGATATGACTTTCTTACATCCACAGTATACCTTAAAATCAGTAGGTGAATCATCTGGACGTGGCAATTCAACGTGAAACAGACCCCTGGGTTCAAAGACACCTGATTGGTTAATAATTCAGACACAAAATATTGCAGATTTGAAGAACCTGTTGTCGCTGCATTACTGCAAGGGAAAAAAGAAACACAATGCAATTACATTTACAATAAAACTTTACTGCAATTTGTCCTTTTGCTATATTCTAAAGCACAAACATAAAAGACAGTTTGATTGATTGGTGATTATTATGTCTAAATTGTAAATAAAATTGCAAATAAAAAAGCTTTAATATATATATATATATAGCAACACTTTAATTTTATCAAATGGTGTACAGCTATATTTTCACTCCCTTTTTTGTACTAATTATTGCATCACATTTGTACATGATCTCATATGGGTTATTCCTTCGAACTGTTAAGCTGGTTTCAGACTCACCTGTCGTGTGGTCGTACGACCAGTGTGACGTCCAAAATTTAAAGTGCCCAAACTCGACCTTGTCACATCTCGAAAATTTTGCTTGTCATACGACAAGCCGATATATCGATTACCCTGTCGTGATGGTCGCAACAACACAATATTTTGAGTTGGATTAAATTCAACAGACCATTGCGGCAATATGCAAATGTGTCGTGCTAAATTACGACAACTCAAAATTGCAAAAATTTGGTTGTGTGCCACGTACAATGACAGCTACTCTGAAACCACCTTTATGGTCTTGAAGAGGGTATCCAATCCATTGAACACAAATGCTAGCTTTCAGAACCTGTGGCATGCAGGTGTTACACTGTATGCAGTGGTGTTTGAACCCCACCCTTTTTATTTTAACCCCACTCTTTTTTATCCAGACACCCTTTAAACTGAAAGTTCTCTGAGCCCACCCTTTTTAGAAACTTGGATCAGTTTTTCATACTGATGGGGGTACCGAATTCTGAATTCATCTCACTTTGGTTTACTGATTAAGCCTAGCTCGGCAATGTAGAAAACATAAATGGTGACAAAAAAATCTTATATCACAATGATGATATGCTCATTGTGATTCTTGGGGTTTTTCAACATAATTTCAAAAGTCAAAGGGTAAGAAGCCCACCCTTTTTATTTCATACCCAACCCTTTTATCAATGCACCCTTTTTACTAGAAATTCTCTGAACCCCACCCTTTTGACAATTTTTGGATTTTTCTAGACCCACCCTTTCTAAAGTGTGCCGTGCATACAGTGTGTTACCCAGGCCAAATATAATTTGCAAATTCATGGTCGTCTTCCCAAGCTACCAACCACAACAGCAACTCTGAAGCCACGTTATATACAAGCAAAAAACATAAGTCGTTATGTGAGTGCCAGAAAGTCGTATCTGCAAAAGCTGCCATTTGTCATTCATTAATTTAGATTGCACATTGTATAATCTCCAGTCTTGGTTCAGTGGCTCTTGAAATGGTTCTTTAGGTGACAGTGGACTGTAGAACCATTTCAAGAGCCACTGATATATGACAGGGAAATTTGGGGTGATTTTTGAAATGCTATAGTAACTGGTCTTCAATAAATATACCTTAAGGCAGCCATTGTAGATATGACTTTCTTGCACTCACAGCGATTAGGGGCGCATCATTTGATTTTCAGGGGGGGCATGGAAGTTGGGGTCGAGTCAAGTTTTTTTTTTTAGCCGCTGAAGGCGGCGACATTTTTTTTTTCGCCGCCTTCGGCGGCAAAGTTTTTTTAATTACATTTTTTATGTTTTTCTTTAATTTGAAGTAGTCGGGTAAAGTTTCATCTTTGGGTCAAGATTTTTTTTTTCGCGCCTTCGGCGGCGAAGTTTTTTTTCTTCAAAAAACCTCCATGCCCCCCCCTGAGAATCAAATGGTGCGCCCCTTAGTGTTCTTTGATTTACCAATTGTTGGGATCATCACATGGTACATATTCTACAGTGATATCAGTTAGAGGCCCACCCTGGTATGTATTATTTCCTTTCGAGGATTTCACTCTTATACAACGCCTGCAGAGAAAATAAAAAAGAACATTAATTATAAAAACTAATTTATGACCTTCCACCACAAAGCAGTGCAAGAATTGGTCCCAGCTTATTTTACATTATTTCTGTTTGTTTTTTAATACTATTCACAAGTTTTGAAAAGATCGATATCAATCAAATATTGTAAGAGCAACTAACAGATTGATATATTCAAAAAATAGTTAATATCAATTTAATAGGTGAAAATTAAATAAGATAATACTTTTTTTAAAACCATAAAAACACAAAAGAGTAGGCTGCGAGCTCATCATTATCTCGGGTAACCTGGCCTATGTTGGTAGAAATTTTACCCTGAACATGATGGTGATATCAGTTTTGACCAAAATTGTCAGTTTGGGCAAAAATGCCCAAAACCATATTTTTTGCCAAAAAATTTCTGGAAAGCGTAACTAAAATTTGCATTTGTGAAAATGTGTCAAAAAATGTAAACAAACCCACTGCTGCCATCAAAATGGCACTTTTGGACGTATTTTTGGCATTTTCTAAAAAAAAAAGAAGATAAAAGTAAAAAATTTCAGTTCAGAAAACCATTCATAGATATTTGTTTCTAGATTCCCAAAAGCAAGAAAGTTCAAAATTTCACGAATGAAAATTTTAGTTACGCTTTCGAGACATTTTTGGGGCAAAAAATATGGTTTTTGTTATTTTTTGCCAAAATTGACATTTTTAGTCAACAACCGATATCACAATCATGTTCAGGGTAAAAATCACTTCTAAATGTGGTTTAGGCAAATAGTTTGAGAAACAGAGTACAAAAACTGTTTATGCTAGTTGAAGGTCTAGCCCAGCCTTAATTCAAATAGGAAAGTAGTACAATTTAGAAGGAATGTATACTTGATCATTTCAAACCCCACATGTTTGGGTCAGTATATTGTGGGGCAATACTTTTCTACCAACTCATTTCAACCTTGCTTCATGCGGACCTGAATGTAACGACGCTTCCTGGTATGAGTCCAACTGGATATGTTGATGGCTTGACACTCATGTAGGCTCTTACTGTGGCATTCTCATCTTTAATACTACAAGATGTGTCTCTGATAACAAATTTCATCTGCCAATCTGGGGTAAGATAAATAGATTGATAAATAGCAAGATTTATATTATTCTCATTATAGTTGATAGAACAATGCAAATGCTATAAGTAATCTCCTGTTTGTTCATGCAATATGAGAAAACATTAATTGTTTAGGTTCGTATCTTTAGCCTCGTGTGATACGAACCCAAACCATTAATATTTTTTGTATTGCATGCGAACAAACAGGGGATAACAAATTTATCACTCGGTACACACGTACGTTGATAGCAAAAACTTTAAAATACCAGGAAAAATTCTTTGAAAATGGTTACTTTTATGTTTTGCTAGCATTGCAATCAACTTTAGATTGGCAGTTTTCCTTGCTGCAATATTGCAGTTAGTCGCGCATGCATAACAAAAGCGCACGCTTTGTAATACAACTTTATGTTCCAAAAGCAATACAAGTTGGACTGGTAAAAGAGCTGTATGATACAACCATCAAATGGAGGATTTTGTATCACATAGAACTTTGAAATTGTATGCAATACGAAAATTTAGCTATTAACCAATGAAATTGTTGTAATTTTATCTACTGAGTGATAATATTAGTTATCCTCTCTTTGTTAATGCAATACAAGATAATATGTGACCCGTCATATCGAAGGTACCTTAAGGGTCCCAAAACAAAAATTGATATTTTGGTCTCATCTGAAAGATTATATTTTAAGCTTTAAAAATGACACCTTGCTTTTGGTTATTGGATGTTCAATTGCAAATTTACATCCAAATTGGTAAAAGGCATCGTGCTGATTAAGAAAACTGTAGTTCAGAGAAAATCAAGTTTAAAGTTTATGTACTGGTAAAACTTGAATGGAGAAAGGGTTTTTATCTCAGTTTTTAAAACATTTGTCTTATGTTTTGGATGTTGGAACCTGATTAATATGATAGAATACACTTTAAAGGTAACCTTTCTGATGAAATTAGAAATTCAACCTTGGACGTGATTTTTGACTATGCTCAGCTTCAATGGCCCGTATCACGTAATTTACTATGCCGACCTTAAGTACCTTCCGATATGACAGGTCACATATCACGTTCCTATCAGCCTCCTGTGATATGATCCCACCTTCTATATACCGAGTATATCACTATATACCGTTTTGCCGTTCGCGGTCTTCTAGGTCTCTCTTTCTTTAGGTTATGGACTGTTCCTGTTCTTTTGAATTTGGCCTAAATTCTATAGATGGCGGATGCATATCACGCGATAGAGGAAATGCACCCTGTTTGAATCTCCGTTTCACTTCTGCATGTGATTTGGTGGTAAAATAAACCTAAGCAATAAGAGCACGTTGCTCGTTTGTAAACTGATCTTGAGGCATTATGAACAGTGATTGATTAATAAGCTCTGCTTTTTAAGACAGTATCCTCAACAATGTCATTTTACACTTGAAAAAATGCCTAAGTTATCTTTTATATGTAAATAATTAATAGATTAAGAAGAGATTTTCACTAGAGCAATGTAATCGGTTTGTGTTATTATTCAAGAGGTGTTGGCAAGAAATTCAATTCAATATTGGTACTTACTCGTATGACGAGGTATGCTCATTTGGACAGAACTGTTTTCATACCATATTATTCAAATAAGGATATCTTCGCAATGCCTTTATCAATTTTCACAATTCTTTCATCGTTCGAAAGCTTAATTCTTGACCTATTTAGAAAATTAATATTATTTAATCGAAATTACTTTTGTTTTTACAAAATGGCTTTCATCTAATTATTGCAGTTTTTTTGACTCGCGCGGTATTTTGTATTGCATGAGAATAAACGGGGGTATCAAATTAATCACTCAGTAAATACGGAATTTAAAGCAAAAACTTAAAAATGCAGCGGAAAAGGCTTGGAAAATGTTTGTATGTATGTTCCTAAAGCAATATAAGTTGAATGATACAACTTTTTCGTATCACATGGAGTATTTCGTATCATATAGAACTTTATACAATACAGAAACATCCTTTTCACATATTCTTGGGATCAAAAAAATCACCTTGTATTATTAAGGCTTTTGTATTATCACATCTTCTGTTAACGAGGTTCCATATTGTAATACTGATCATAATCTTCCAGCAATTGCAGGTCGCCCATACGCAACAATCATCAGCAAGAGTGGTAATCTATTACCTCCCAAGTAATAGTTGTACATAGTAACATGGTCTATCAAGTTTCCTAACGCCAATGGTTTGGACATATAGAACATATCTTTTATTATCACCAAACTCCAAATATGAGGTACTTTTTTAATATCTGTGTCAAAACCAAATTGTATGGGGAAAAACTGGATGACATTAATTTCGGGTCGGGCAATTTGCTTGCTTAGAATTGTTGACATAAGGATCTTAAAAATGAAATCTCCTTTTTGAATATATAATTTTCTATGGTAATCCACTATTGAAATAATGATGAATCTATTTAAAGTTTATTCAAAAAGTCCCTTGAGTGGTTAAAATGGGTGCTAATTTTCTACTATACCTGGCTGATCTTGATGTGCTCTGCCTGACATCATGGATGGTGCATAGCAACAGCTTACAATGCAGCCCTGAAATGACACTACATTGTCAAATGGACCGCCCCTTGAAAGCAAATAGATATAATAATAGTATTAAAGAAAGTGCAGAAATGGGACTATTTAGTAGTAGTATATAGTAGGCCAAGATTTTAAATCCGATTTTATCCCTATCACGGGGGTGGCCGGATTCACCTTACACTCGCGGCAACCGCCTTCACTCCCTCCCTCCACCTCACCCGATTCAACGCGTCCTCCCTCCCTAACCCAACCCTCTTACTCTCCTCCTCCACCTGCATCCTCCAAGCTTCGCCAAACTGTCCACTGCTTCTTCCACACCCAACATCTGCATCAAGTCCTTAGTCTTCTTCCTATCCCTCAATGTCACACCACGCATCGTTCTCATCATCGCTCTCTCCATCCTGCTCAAAATTCCCATCTCATTTTCGCCCAGACACCACGTCTCGCTGCCATACAACATCACCGATCTCACACAGCTCTTATACACTGTTCCTTTTATCTTCAAAGAAAATCTTTTCCCAAGTAACATCTGTCCACATTCCCTAAACTTCACCCACCCATGCCTCACTCTGGCTGTCACAGCAGCCACGCATCCTCCGCCCCCGCTAACTTTATCCCTCAGGTACATTAACTCTTTCACCGTTTCCACCTCAGTTGAATTCTCAGTTAAAGCACCCTTCTGTTTACACAGTATGGATATAACAATCACTGTTCAATTAGAAATATTGATTATCTACAGTGGTCCTTTTAAGACTGCTTTTCATGCAGATGAAATAGGACTATTTACACAAAATTCAGATGGTAATGCACAGTGACCCAACACTGGATTCTGGTCGCATGCTAATATTACTCAACTACAACAATATGCATTTGACATTTTTCTATGTCACAATGCTATGTACAATAGCGCTTACTAAAGGCAAAATAAATATCTATTGGACAATTTAAACAAAAATCCATGCAGGGTTGCATTTACAAACAATGGAGCCCTGTACTTTGGATTTTTGTTTAAACTATCCAATAAATTATTGCTTGGCCTAAAGTTGCAATTCTCAGTCAAGCACCCTTCTGTTTACAAAGTATGGATATAACAATCACTGTTTATTTAGAAATATTGATTATCTACAAATGGTACTTTTAAGGGCCCTGTCAACCCTTTTTTCAGAAATGATTTTTGCTCTGTAACTCAGCAACGGATAATTAACAAAAATAAAAGTATACATTTTTGAAGCGGATTTGCATACTGAACATGTGGTCAGGTTGTTTTTGGACTAAAATGTGTATTTTGGACCTAGGGTCCAAAACTCATGTTTTTGGGCCCACAATTTTACAGGAAAGCTAACTAAATTATGCTTTGGTAAAATTTTGAACCATTTTACTTTTTAGAATCTAGGAACGCATTTCTCAAATTTTTGATTTTTATCTTATTTTTTAAAATATTGCCAAAACTAGGTCAAAAATTTCATATTTTGCCAACAATGGTGTCAGGAGTATGATTTTTTAACATTTTTGGACCAATTTTTGACAATATCTCAAAAACTAAGAAAAAAATAAAAAATAAATAAAAAATGCGTTCCTAGATTCTAAAAAGTAAAAAAGTTCACAATGTTACCAAAACAAAGTTTAGTTAGCTTTCCAGTAAAATGTTGGGCCAAAAACACATTTTTGGACCTTTTTGGACCTTAGGCCAAAAGTTCAAATTTTGGTCCAAAATGACCTGACCATCATGTTTAGTATGCAAATTCTCTTCTAGAAATGTATACTTTTATTTGAAATTTTGGTCCAAAATGACCTGACCATCATGTTCAGTATGCAAATCCTCTTCTAGAAATGTATACTTTTATTTGAATTTAATTATCCGTTGCTTTGTTACAGTGCAAAAATTACTTCTGAAAACAAAGAGTTGACAGGGCCCTTAAGACTGCTTTTCATGCAGAGCCAAACATTGTTAACAAAGATAATGTAGGGGTAAATTAAATACAAATAAAAAAGACCAATAGTTACTGGACTACGTCATTGGCCAGGGTCAAGTCATGGCGGGAAATGGGTAATTTGGCTGAAGAAGTCTGCAGCGATAGCAGATGAAAATTTCCAACAAGGTCAATTTTAGTGTTCTGATCCAAAGTTTAAATATAATGGATTAGTTACTGGACTAATTAACTTCAGATCAAAGTTCAAATTCTGTTGCAAAAATAAATACAAGCCAAGACCTTTTTAGGGTTTTAACCAGGAAAGTTGAGAATTAACACAATTGTGATTCGCCATATCAAATTGAAGCTGAGCAAAAATCAGGTTGAATTTCTAATTTCATCAGAAACAATACCTGTATTATATCTTATCATACCACTAAGAGAATTTATGACCATATTTGGAAAAGCCGCTGCCGGGATATATTTCGTATCGTACCCTGAGCGCGTCAGACGCACTTATATCATGTCACTGAGCGCGTCGGAACGTTACATTTTAAATTGGTAGGGATGCGCAGTATTATGTAGAGTATACATAATACTCTACATAATACTGCGCAAAAAGTGGTTAATTTTTGTTAATTTTTGTGAAATAAAGCTAAAAAAAGTTGAAAAAAACCCCAAATAAATAAATAGTTTGATGATTAAGATTGATTTAATCATCAAATAAATAAATAGTTTGATGATTAAGATTGACTTAATTTAGTGGTATGATAAATTCATTATTGGGTTCAGCGTCCGTATGTTATGGGAAATACTCATGCGCTCAGTGTCATATCCAGGCTCACCTGCGCTTCGACCTGGATATGACACTTTGCGCACAAGTATTTCTCATAACATACCTCCGCTTCACCCAATAACTAATAATATTAATCAGGTTCCAACATCCAAAACATAAGAAAAATGTGTGTTCAAAATTCAAGATAAATATCCTGTCATCATTCAAGTTATATTTAGTACAAAAACTTTAAAACTCAATTTTCTCAGAACTATAGTTTTCCGAATCAGTCCGATTCCTTTTACCAACTTGGATGTAACTTTGCAACCGAACATCTAATAACCAAAAGCAAGGTCTCGTTTTAAAGCAAAACCAAAGCTCAAAGCTCAAAACCATGGCTTCCAGATGAGAACAAAAAAAAAATCAATTTTGATTTTGGGACCCCTGAAGGTACTTTTCGATATGGCGGGTCACAATTGTGCTATGTCAGCTACAATAGTTGTTAATAAACAATCAAATTTCAAACGTTGAAAAAACCCTACAAAATGCTTACTCTGTGTTAAGTAGTTGGGTAATGCTTTTGACATCATATTGTATGCTGCTTATAACTTGTTGACAGTTGGTTAAACATTCAGCTGGCACTTCATGCACCTGAAAAAACAACAATGAAGAAGACCTGTTACAGTGGCGTAACCAGAG
>JXSR01S010611.1:0-19378 GCA_000969725.1 Ophiothrix spiculata
TTTTAACATAGCATCTCAAATTCAAACCAAAATGACATGAGGTGGGAATTTTCTGCCCAACAAAGTAAAAACCCAGTAATTGTATTGCAGATACATTGCAAGTTACTTCTTTTTCCCTTGGAGAAATCCTGCACAAATGAGCAGACGATCAATTCTCTCTCATAACCTAAAGCAGTATCTACTATATCAACCATGTGTAAATACAACTTTTTAGCATGGGAGTGGATTGCATGCCAATAGGATGTATCTGCTATGTTTTATAAATGCACATACTGTGTTTTTACTTTGTAGGGCCCTAACACTTCATCAAGTGAATGAAATATCGTCATGTGAGTGCAAGACACGACGATTTGAAATCCCAATATATCTATTGATCTTATTCAACAGTTTATAGATAGGCGAGGTCACGCCAATTATATAGCACCAACACATCAGAGCACATGTACTCAACATGTATACTTGAACACTCAACGGTAGAACCCATAAAAAAATGACCAACAATTATGTTGTATACAGGACTTTTACAGCTTGAATTAGAAAAACCATTGTTTTCAACCTATTTAGCTGGTTATAAATGTTATCTACAGACTATTACCTAACTTATAAGCAGATCAAATCCCGAATTAAAAGACTAGAAAAGGCAAATTAAAGTGGATTGTCGTACATTTTTTACTAGACATCTGTGGTATTTTGGGCATGGTGTAAAACGCCAGTCAAACGCCTCTAAAAATCATTATTTTCAGCATATTCGATCACGTTAATTTACATTTTTTCTGCTTATAATATTTTTCATCGTCTCAAAATGATTATTTGACTAAGTTTATAAAGCATTGACTGAAAGTTTTCCTAATCTTGTAAAAATAAATGTATCATTGTTTTTTCTATGGGTTTGCATTGCACATTTATAGTACGGTAATGATGACATCATAATAGGGGCGCGGCAGAGGTGTAACCAATCACATGGCTAACAGTCATTATAATTAGATCAATATCGACGGGGTAATTGAAACTGTTTTGTTGCTATTGGAACAATGCGCTTCAAATGGTTGTGAAGAAAGTCGTATCTGCAATGGCTGCCCTAAGTTATATTTATTTTATGCCTTGTCACAAGAATGTGTAAAATCCCTCAAAATTTCCCTGTCTTATGTCAGTGGTTCTTGAAATGGTTCTTCAGGTGACATCGTCACCTGAAGAACCATTTCAAGAACCACTGACCCAAGACTGGAGATTATAAAGCGTGCAATCCAAATTTATGACAAATGGCGGCTATTGCAGATACGTCTCTCTTGCACTCACATGACGATATGAAATTTATAACATTTTTAAAAGTGTGAAAATTCATGATCCAACTGTTTTGGATGCAGTCGATCAAATTGTTTGTATAGTGTCAACAAAAATCCAGGGTAGGGCTGCATTAACAGACAATGGGGCCCTGCACTCTGGATTGTTGTTTATACTCGTAACCGTCCAATACATTATTGCACAGTCTTTCACTTTCCTCTCCTTTGTGTCAGGAACGAAGCTGCACGTTACTTTCACTACATTCCATTATACTAATTGGTAGATTTTAACGGGTTCGCCGTCGGACAAAAAAAAAAACCCGTTAAAATCTACCAATTGTTATGAATTCCTGTCGTAAAAGCCTTTCTAAAATCCATTATACTATATATTGCAATTGTATATAACTTGATGAATGCAATTGTATATAACTTGATGAAATGTTAAGTCCTACAAATGAAAGTTAAAATGGGGAATCGGTACTCAATGCCATTACTGTTGTTGTTGTAACGTAAATCCCTCCTTCAAAGGAGCACCGTGTTACTGACCCGTACAGTGTTGGGAGGGTATGTGGCCTAGCAAAACAGGGCAGGACTCATAAACGGAAGGATGTCAGTTTGAGCCCTGCTAGTCTTAATGCTATGAACGTGGACAAATCACATTATCAAACTTGCCTCATCACTCAGAGATGCCACTTAGTTTCACTAAAAAATCCTTAAACTTTCCTAAAATTCTGAAAATGCACATACATTTTGACAAAAAAGCTGAAAAAAGGGCTGAAAATAAATAAAAACGCGTAAATTTTGAGTTAAAAAATCCTGAAATCAAGAAAAATCCTGAAAAGTGGCATCTCTGATCACTCAATTGAGCTCTTCAAACGTGAAGGTCTGCAAAACGAGTACTGACTCCACTTTTTAACACATTTCTTTATCAAACACTGCACATATTTTCGCACTCATAAAAACAGCACCTGATATAAAAGTATATATACATTGTAAAACTAAAAATATATTTTTTGTCACTGAAAACTTTTATCCCAAATTGAACATAAAAACCCTTTAACAACATCTGACATAGAATTTGGGAATCAAAATGTCTTATTAAGCATACAAATTTATGAAGTTTTACACCAGCAAAGTCTTACTATTTCATTACTTAGTAATAATTCACCACACATTCAACATCCCATACATCAAAATATATAAATTTGGTATTCAAACACGCCACAGAGTTGTCCATCGCGAATCAACAACGATGCAACCATGCGACTGCATATTATTATCGCGCGAAGGTGGCTAAAGAGTGTGATAAAAATACGCCGAAGCATCGGATGCAGAGTTGTCGATTCGTGATGTACAACTCTGTGGCGTGTTTGTATACCTTTCAACAACGAAAATCTTCCTGAAAATCGATGAATTAAATTCTAAATGTTTTCAATTTAACATATAGGCCTACTCATCTTCATAAAAATATTTTGCATATCTGAAGCAAAGTGCTAATTAGTGAATGCTTGCTGCTTTGACGTTATCAGTTTTTCCCAAGCACCGGGCTTTTGCACGTAATATAAGTGCCTGACGCGCGATGATCAGTGCGCCGACTTTTGTGTACTGCGTAAACGCACTTCCGTAAACACCGTGCCGTGCGTGACGCGCTAATTTGAATATCAACTGTGGATTCATTACGAATCAACAACGGTACGCTCCTGTATCTCTTTAAAGAGATACAGTGAGTTGTTGAATATCAATTCACACATAGGCTGGTAGGATTGTGCTTATCAAATAAGTAATCAATCAAATAAGTTTATTTGATTTTTGAAATTGATTAAACATCCCTTGTTAAGTTAATGCTGATATTGTCAAATTGTTGATTGATTGTCAACATGTTGACGGTTCGTTTGACAAATATATAACTAAAAATGCTGTTGTCAATAGCAAATGACATTGCCATAATTGGAATGAAAGCCAATAACAAAAAATGCTTGCAACATCACATTAGGCCAAAAAAAAAATGTTTGTTTGCCCTCCGCGACCGACCCTAAAAATGCCAAAAATTTGGGTCGCGATTTTAGTTTTTTTTTCTTCTTCAAACATGTAAAATATGAAAACAATATTTTCGATGTAAAACTTAAAATTTAGCAGTGTGAAGTCCCATTTAGTAGTATAAAATGCATTTTTCCTCTAAATAATGACCCACAATTTTTGATTAAGCCCTGCATTGCTTGGTATTCACTATAAAATCCATGGAATGATGACATATGTGTAGAGTAAAAAAAAAATTTAAAAAAAAAAAAAGATTGACCGACCCAAAATTTTAATTTTTCCACTAGAGGGCAAACAAACAATTTTTTTTTTTGGCCTTATTCACATTCATGTTCATCATGATGCTAAGCAGAACAGCAGAAGAGGCGGATATGACAAAATTCCTATTGTAAATCAAAGAAACTTGCCAAATCTTGTTTGTTCAAAATCCAAGTGGCGTGCAGGATAACACATAGGCACCAAAGCAGCAATGTATAGACTGTGTAAACATTTAACGGTTTTTAGTTTATTTTGTTTTTCATGAAAACTAATAGGGTTGTTTAGTTAACCCCGAGGAATTTAAGGTTTGTTGTAAAAAGTACTTTTAAAGCAAAATTTAGATTAACGTTGGTTTCAATGCGATCTAAAAATAAACATTATATCATATCCTACCTCCTCTGGTTAACAGATGACCTTTTTCACCAACTTTCTGGCATATTTAAAGAGCCTGTATCAAAAACATGCCATTTAAATCATATCATTTTGGTTACAAAAGTGATGAGTAGTTTACCTCCTTCAATAACAATCATAACTACCCTAAGATAAGACTGAAGGATGGGGAGGTAGGGGAGGTGGGTGAGAAATATGCTGTTATGACTCCGAAACGCACAGATTAAACATAGAATATTCCGGATCGTCGGTGACCTCTTTCTTGATCTCCAAGAAGTCTGGCATTTTCAGGTCTGTGTGCAAGGTGGTGTATGTTTCTAGTAGGATCAGTCCTTTACATCTGTGGAAATGAAAACAAAAGACAGTTGTCATTTTAATAGTACTGTAAACGCCAATTATTTTGCGCTCAGTAATTTTCGCGCACAGGCCAATTTTGAATAACTGCGTGGTACATTAATTTTTGCGCTGTCAAAACTTAAATTAGCTGAATTATTTATACTTAAAATACATGTGTTGCGTTTTCAATAATTTGCAATAATTTCCACCACAAACAGCACCGCAAATGAATTTATATTCAAAACTCGAATGGACTACGGCAGTCGACGACATGAAAACGTAATGGAAAGTTCAGCTTTTCTAAACTTAATTGCATTGCCAAAAGTTATGTTGCATTTTGATATTGATAGATCGGAACTGGTCAAAACTCTACACATGCTCGGTGCGTTTTCATAATT
This sequence comes from Ophiothrix spiculata, assembly GCA_000969725.1. NCBI lineage: Eukaryota > Metazoa > Echinodermata > Ophiuroidea > Amphilepidida > Ophiotrichidae > Ophiothrix > Ophiothrix spiculata. Next base: position 4,700 of record JXSR01S010611.1, read on the forward strand.
TGTGTCAAATCTGAATTCAGCTTAACAAATGATATTACCGCCACTTTTTGTAAAACAAATGGGCATTACAGGAAAAGTATACAACTTTTAGGTCAAATTATTTGGAGGCTATCAATATCAACCAAAAGCAAACCCAATCGGTGCAAACCTCAAAATTCATGAGTAACTCTATATATTGGCCGATATCATCTGCCTCCGTCACAATCATTTACTTTCCGCAAACTTCACACCATAAAACAAGTTACGGTTACTCAATTTTCACTGCAGTATACACACAATGACCCACACATACCGGTTTTTGGCTTCAATCGGGGACATCATTGTGTATCATTTGTAAAACATACCCCAAGTGAGGAACCCCAGTTCGCTGTAGAGAGTCCATACATCTCCAGTTGATATGTAAATTTTCCATATAGTCTAGACTTTTTACATGGCAATTGGGGACAAAGAATAATTGAATTAAGGGCTTATTTCCAAACCGTAGTCCACAATTTTAAATTCCGATAAAATCAACTTTCTACTTCTATTAAAACAATATTTTGTTTCCACAACTACTGTTCAAGATAGATATCGTCAAGGATCATAAAAATATGACAAATTAAAATTTATAATTTCTACTTTTTCTTAAATTAGTATTTCCAAAATGCAGTGGACTTCAATTCATGGCAAATTTTGAATTCGATTGTTTCAGATATTAATTACTATTGTTTATAGATTTAATTTGCGAACACGTCGAATATAGTGATCACACGGTCGAGCATCTCTAACAATTAGCGTACATTTTTGAATCAAGGTGATAACGGTCGGCGTCTACGCTCACGACTTTTGAGTACGCTTTCCCAAATTACTGTGTAACTACTTATTTCTATAAAAATATACATTTTGAAGGTGGGCGGACTTAAAACAGAGTTTGGAAATAAACTCTTCAATTCTCTAAAAAATCGCAGTAAAAGATGACATTGAATGATCCCTTATTTTTAGGAATTATATAACCAAAAGATAATTAATTTTGTGGAATGTACACTGAATGTCCCTCTTTTTTCTACTAAATCATACAATGAACATGGCCTATTCCCTGCGCATTCTGCCTGGGCTCGTTGCTAGGTCCATGGGAGGGCAGCGCCGTAGCCAGAAGCATTTTCATGGGGGGAGGTGTACCAGCCAAATTTGCCAACTTAAATTGGCGGATTTGCCAACCGCGCCTTCATGCACTGTTGCGTGCACAAGGGGGGAGGGGAGTCTGAGGGGGAACACCAGAACCTGAAAGATTTGAATGTTTGAATTGATTTTGTGGCATTTTGTGAATATTTCAAAGAGAAATCTAGGCATATATTGCACAGGGTGGAGTCTGAGGGGGGATGTTCCCCCCTCAGTAGCTGAAAGATTTTGAATTTTTTATTTAAATTGATTTTGGTGAATATTTTAATGAGAACTATATGAAGATATTTGCTGAAAGATTTTGAATGTTTTGAAATGATTTTGTGGCATTTGGTTAATACTTTTCAGAGAATTCCAGACAGATATGAAGATATTTGCACAGGGGGAGTCTAAGGGGGATGCTCCCCCCAGAAGCTGAAAGATTTTGAATATTTTGAATTGATTTTGTGGCATTTTGTGAATACTTCAAAGAGACTTCTAGGCAGATATTGCACAGGGGGAGTCTGAGGGGGATGTTCCCCTCTCAGAAACTGAAAGATTTTTAATGTTTTGAAATGATTTTGTGGCATTTGGTTAATACTATTTAGAGAATTCTAGACAGATATGAAGATATTTGCACAGGGGGAGTCTGAGGGGGCCCCCCTCAGAAGCTGAAAGATTTTGAATTTTTGAATTGAATTTGTGACATTTGGTGAATACTTTAAGGAGAATTCTAGTAGAAAGATTTAGATACTTGCACTGCAAAAACTTTTTTTTTGGTCAAACTATTTGTGTTTTGGCCAACTGTAAACTTGTAATCATGAATTTGCTAACTGCAGGTTGCATGGCTGGACTTGATTTACCATAAGTCTTGTGCTCTGAACTTTTCAGATCTTGAATTTGTCGACTGGGCAATAATTGTGCAGCACTCAAATTGCCAAATACAAGTTCTAAGTACCCCCTTTTGACCCCTCGACCGGGGCAGATTCTTGGGGATATGGCTTACCTATCATTTGGTGGTTCTTTGTATATATCCATCTGATAGTATTGATGATTCCAGAGAAAACAACGCCTGGTTTTCACGATTTTGGCACGAGTTGGGTCACGTTGTTTCATTAAAATCTGCATAAGGAACAGGAAAAACAAATGAGTTGACAAAAAATTGTAAGGCATCATAATATGACAAAGTATAATGGGGTAATCTTTTTCTTTACAGAGACCATATATATAGTTCATAGTGCTTCATGAAATATATCACTTGCACTCAGTTAAATAAGAAAAGAATTTTAACTTAATTTCTCACGCTGAATGAAGGGATTGTGATGATCCTGCAAGCTACATGTTGCTTAAAAGAATGACTCTGAAAATTTCAATTTTAACTTTGTTTATTATGGCGACATTAATTCAGGTTGAACTATGGCGACATTAATTCAGGTTGATTTGTATCAGGGGTCCTCAACTAGTTCATACAATGCGCCACATAAATAAGAAAATTGTAGGCCAAAGCATCCATTTTCAGTGTATTTCTCATGTTTTTCTTTGTTTTTGAGAGCAAAAACGCCAATCTGTAAACAGTCAAAGTGCCAAATTAGCACGTGCATCGCTAGTTGACAATCCCTGGTTTCAATTATGTTACGTATATACGTAAATAAATATACGTAAAGAGTTTTCACAAAATGAAACAACAAGCCTGCAAAGGGTATAGTTTGTTAAGTTCAGTGTTCCCTCTAAGATTTTTTTCTGTCCCAAGTGATGTCTTAAAATTAACAACACAACAATTGAAACGCGGCCTTCAAAACGACTCAACAATATGAACGATATGAAAGATTTAACTTAATGTGTGGAACTCAACCGTTTTGTTATTTTTTATTCAAATACATGACCATTTAGAGTAAATACTTTATGAGAGATGGTCATCCTTTTTGGGGTTAATTAATCCACCAAGGTCCGAGCCATTACCTGGTCCATACATGTTATCGCAGATTACTTAAAAAATTGTAGGGTTTCAAACCTGTCCCAATCAGCGAAATAAAGGTCAGTATGCACAAAGCAGGACTAACTTAGTACCGGACTAAGTGAAATTTGAAATTGTTGAATATCGGACATTTTGGGGCAAATCTGGCGATAATTTAAGTTCTTGTTTAAAGATTTAAACTGAAACTTTTAAGATATGATTCATTTGTCTGTTTTAAAACATTTCAATTATTTTCAGAACATAAATGGATTAGTCTGGGACTAACGAAGTTAGTCCTGGACTAAACCAATTTTTGTTCTTTTTGCCAAAAAAGTCATTGTTCCAAAACAAAGAAATGGTTAAATTAGTCATTTAAGAATATATCTTAATGCAAGGACATAAATATTACAGATTCCAAAAATATTGTTATTTTTCAAAAACAAACCAAATTTCACTTAGTCCGGGACTAAGTTAGTCCTGCTTTGTGCATACGGACCAAAAAATGTTTATACGTGGAATCACACATATAAACAAATATGCAATACTTGCGACCATTGTCCCTGTTAAGACGTATATTGTGCCACTGGGGCTAGCAAATAGGCCCATCGGGATTCTGAAAATGGGTGAAAAGAGTGCTTTTTCTTGCCTTATTTGACCAATTTTCTGCCTCTGCTCATGATACTGGAGCGAGCACTTCTTCCAACTTTGTCAAAATCGGTGGAATTGATGCAAGCTCAAAAAACATTAGAAGGAACACTGCTTAGGCCAAAACAAAAATATTGTTTGTTTGTCCATAACGGCCTCTGAAATGGTCGGGTCGCTAGGTCGGCTTTTTTTTTTATAATTTTTTTTTGTAATAAATGTACATGAAAGTCACCTTAAAGAATTGAAGAAATGAACAAGAACTAAACTTAACTTACGAGAACAATATACTGCTGATTTTTAAGAGGTCTTCTACATTAGAAAATACAGTTCATGTCAATTCATATCATATTTTTATGATTTGAAGACTTTCTCGATGAATTTTTATATCTTTTTGCATGAAAAATCCTCAAATAAGAGTTGGAAAATCAAAAAACACACTTTATAAAGCACACGGTCGGGCCAAATTTTGACGGTCGGTCGGGCGAGGACAAACAAAAAATTTTTTTTTTGGCCTTAGGGAAAACGTCACAACATCCCCGCAATGCATTGTAGAAAACCGGAGTTCAAACCCGCAACGCGTCAAGGATTTCAAGTCTTTGAATTACGGTTCTGAAAAACAAAATATTTGCTTAAAATCATTCAATGATGATGATTTGGAATGTTTATGCAGACAAATGTTTCATTATACTTTGTACTTTCTGTTGATATTTCAAAACATTACTCCAGTTTGCTTTGTGCAAATCTATAAACAGCATTTAAATTTCTCAATTGCGGGTTTCACCTGAAAATATTTCGGAGGTAACATTACGGTTTTCATTGCGGTTTTCTGCAATTGGTTCCGGGGATGTTGTGACGTGTCGCCTTAGAATGTCCTGATTTCATACCTGATATTGCTTCTTTGAGATGGGTGTACGAATCTGGATTCGCTGATTATGTACATTAGGTTTGGAAACGGTGTGCATGTATGTAAAACTACCTGAAAAGAAATTCATAGAAATAAAAGGGATTTATTTTGTTAAGTTTATATTTCATATATATAATATAATGTTCAATGATTTTATAATAGGTGGAAGACAAATCCACTAAGGCGTTGAAGTAAAATCAGGTCCCACCTTTGTGCGGCCAAGAGCAGCTCGGCCACAACTTTTAGTTTCCCTAGATAGCCATTGTATGCATGCTTGATCTTGCACCTCTAGATAATAGTGAAACATACATTCTACATGTTTTAAATTATTTCGAGATGAATTGTCAAGCCTGGAACCAGGAATGCGAATGAGACTAACAAGTTTTGCTGGTAGTTTAAAAATGATTTCAAAATATGCCAAGTTGCAGGAACTTATGCAAATTTTGACAAAACGAATTGCTAAAAAAGAAGAAAGATTAATCATGCCTGCTATAAAGTGGTCAATAAAGCTGTGGCCTAACTGTAATTTTGTAGGCATTGAAGGCCACAGTTCACATATGTGATGATTCACCCCAAAAAGGGGTGCGACAGAATAATTTTTCGAGAAACTGATGAAAATAGGCAGCAAAAAAATAAAGAAAATAACAAGAATTTCCAGCAGATTTTCTGTTGTAAAATTTGATCACCTTGATCAATTTCAACAAGTTAAGGTGTCATTTTAAAGCTTAGAAAATGCAGTAGCAGATGACATGATAAAATCAAAATTGATATCATCTGCAAAGTCCCCCCTTTCGGGGTGAACCATCACATATGTCTATGAAAGACCTGTTCCGAAACTATAAAAATGAAGGCATCTTCTTCTTTTTATCTCAGCTACACATTCTCGGTTATTTCTCATGCTAAAGAACTAATTAACAAACTTAATAATTGAAGGGACATCAAGGCTTGTCTTTAACTAACAGGTTTCTAAATAAAACGACTGCTAATTTAGGAACATTGACACTCCCACGGTGAAATCTGTAATTATCCGCCTCGCTTTCTCTTGTCTGTCTACATATTCATTCCTCTCCATCCCGAAGAACTAATTGAATAATCACCATCAACAGGGTTGTCACCAGGATAGTTTTAGTGCCAGGTGGAAAGCACCTGGTAAGTGGTGCCAGGGGGAGTCAACCCCCCCCCCTCGGATTTTAGCGATTTTTGAACAAATGACATTAAAATGATGAAATTCAGTGCACTTAAATGTATTTGACTAAGTGGTAAAATGAAAGAGAAATATGAGGATTTTTTCCATTGATGGCTAAAATTTATACTATTACTGGGTGGAGAAGCTCAAAATGAACAGAGTGGCGGGTGGAGATTGTTAGTGCCCGGTAACTCGCTCCGCCTGGCACCGCCCCTGGCGTGGTGTCTATTAACCCTGACCATTAATAAGACACGACATTCATACCTTTTTGCCCTCGCCTACGTATCCTCCTCTTCTCTCCTTCCATAGACCCAGTGAGATAATCATGTTCCACGTCAAAGTCTTCGTAGCCAGGGAAAACGCTAAGTTCTGGTAATGACGACACCAAATACTTCCTTTTGAAGCTGTTTTCTTTTAGACGATCACCGACATCTAATCCCATTCTATCACATATACACTGCATGCAATTTAAAAAAAACAACAATGGTTAACAGCAGTCATTGTAAGAATAAACCATTTTCAGTGGGGGTTGTGATTCGTGGGTCCTTGTATCAAAACTTACACAAAACACAGTGATACTGTAATATATCAACATACTATTGGTGATGCAAGGTTGTGTCGAAGGGAGAAGGAAGCCTGGAAGACCTAGAACCAGATGGATCGACCAAATCAAATCTATGGTTGGATGCCCCCTCCATGAACTTTACAACCATGTCCAGGATCGTCAGAGGTGGCGTGATGTTGTTGCAACCGGGAGCTGTCAGTCATGACAGGACCGCACCGACCGACCGATTAATGGTGGGCTATACAGGGTGAAAAAATTGGGTTTTTTTCAGATTAATGAGAGTAAAAGCTTATAAGATGCAGCTTCTACTCCTGAAAAATTTGACACCTTTTATAAAGAAATTGGTCAAAATTTGAGGGTGTGACCAATTTTGGGGTTAGGGGTTCAGACCACCAATTTTAATCATAATACCATATCTCAAGTTCTGTGTATCTATTGTAATAAAGTTGCATGGTGTCCATTCCAAATTTTTTGTAATACATGGGATTCATTGCTGAAACAATTAGAGCGTTAACTTTCCTGAAAATTATTGTTTTAGGCCAAATTAGACCCTGAGGGTGCTTTCATCTATGTGCGCGCACCTGATGAAATATTTCACTGTTTTAAAATGCAGGATTAAAGATTACCCTTGCTGAAAGTATATTCTGAAAATCTGGATTGATTAATGTCCTTCATTTGCTCATTAAATCAATTTGAACATACTTTAATACTCTCAATTGAAGTGCAGGGGCAAAAGTTCATTGACCCCAATCCATTTTCAATTGCAAATTTTGACCGATTTCTTTGAAAAAGGTGTGAAAATGTTCAGGAGCACAAGCCACATCTTAAGCTTATAACAAACTCAAGCTTATCACATATAGTGATTTTCTATACTCTCAGCTTCTAATGACATATGTCACATTTCTTTCTTTATATTCAATTTAGAGATTGAAATCCAAGGCAGTCCATTGAATGTCTGGTAACAAAAATAAGCTGCATATCAATTTTTAAAATTCTTGTTTATTACAGAGTACCCACTGGCCTGCCCAGGATATTTCCTTGCGGGGCCTAAAGGGGATTTGCAGATTATGAAGGAGGCAAAAAAATAACCAAAAGCAGGCTGATTTTACATGATTTTTACAATCTTGCGTGGGGCTTCAGCCCCTAAAGCCACCCTTGGGCACGCCAATGATACCGTAAAATAGCAAAATGTGAACCAATTTATCATGAATAATTGCACAAACCTACATAATTGACCTTCAAAACTTGAGGTAAACTTTAAGGCATATGCATGAATGTGTTTTATGTCAAAAACGAAAACTGCCTTTTCACCATTTTTGACTTTAGATAGAGGCTGGCCAATCATATCAAAATCTTCATTAGCAACTTTCCGCTCATTTCACTGGAGCAACCACATTTATTTGAAATATACTTACCAATGTTGTTAAGTTACTAGTAAATTAAAAGCTGTGGTAAATTATCGGTAAATTAAGGTAAAATAAGTAAAATATAATAAATTGAAAAAAAAGAGAATTTTTTTTTTAAATGTTATATTTTACCTATTTTACTTAATTTACCACTTTTTAGGCCGGTAATTTACCGGTAAATTATCGATTTACATCACTGATACTTACTGACATTGTCCTGGTAATTTTCATCTCAAACCCTGTAGAGTTATCGACGACATCAAAGTAGGGATGTCCCACCCAAGCTTGGCACGTTTTGTCGTCTTGCATCTTTGCTTGCTCAAGGTTTTCGGACCGGGTCAGGTTGGCGTGGTTGTAGAATTTCTCTGCACCTTTAGCAGCCGATTCCTGAAAACAAAGTTATCATTAAAGGCATTAGCTATGATCGTGTTTTTCAAAGTAGACTTGGTATGGAACATACTCAAGATATGTGTAGAAATTACTTACAAATATCATTACAGCCTGCCAGTAGTACAGATATTCTCTATGTTTATGAAGTTTATGAAGCAAAATTAGAGCATATAATAGGTCATTCGCTGGCGAATGAGATTATTCAGTGATAGGGTTTCAAGAAATAAATTGTCAAATTCTCAAAATTTAAACTGTTTTGCAAATATCAAACCAATTTTGGTAAAGATATTGTGTATTTGCATGTATTTAGCATTTCAAAACTGAAATAAAGTTATTTTAAACGACAAACACATGTTCTGAAATTGAAAATTTAGGGAAAATAGAAACACTGTCAACAGTTTGTTAAGGAACGAATTGGGTGGAAAATCATATTAAGAACAAATAATAAAGTTTTGTTTGTTTATTTCGATTCTATATATCATGCCTTTTATTGATTCAAGGAAGTTTTTATGAATTTTCATATCCATGTGGAATCGTGGCTAATATCTTTAAAGAAGGAGTCAGTTGTCTTTTTGACTACCACGAATCCCGATGAAATGGAAATGTCCATTATATTTTGCTTGGAGGCAGGGGTAGCACTAGGTTTCAAAGTCAGGCGTTCTCAAAACCTAAACCTCTTGAAAATGCAGAAAAGATTGCACTGAAACTTTAATAATGTGTGTACATGCAAATCTAAATGGTCCTTTTAAAATCAGGAGTTCCCATTCCCAAACCCCTAAACATCCTCGTGCAAATCTCGTAAAAAAAGGCTAAGCTTGAGGTGAAAAACCTTTTAGCGCTATCCCTGCTTGTTAAGTTTTGTACCTGCAGCTTTTTCAGGCATAGTATTTTGCAAGTGGAATAAAAAGAACATGCCTGGAACCAAAAGGTGGAAGCAGGAAACCAGCCAAAAAGTAATAAATAGGTAGCCAACTTGAGTACTTATCATTTTGATACATACTGTATGTGTTAACTGTGGTGGATGGTCACATATGACGACATATCACTATACTTACTAGATGTATAACCTGATGATAGCGTTGATCACGCATGGTGATTTCATCCCAACCATTTTCTGCCTTCATCTTGTCCCATCCTCCTGGAGGTAGATCTAAAAATAACACAAAATTTGTCAAGATTACTTAGGTGTCTACTCATGGTAACCATTAACCCCCAAACAGGGAAAATCATACAAAACATTCACAGCCTGAGTCCAAATATGCCATGATCAATCATTACGCAATCACCCCAGTCCATATCTAAATTATACAGAATGCCTACATGTAGCCTGCCTGAGTCCCCCCCCCCCCGTAGCACGAAGCCCATACTCTCGCCTCTGAAACCAGAAGTTACGGGTTCGCTCCAAATTGACTGAAATTTCATTATAATTTAGCCTCTTCGGGTGTAATCTGTCATGACACTGAAATCAGCATTTTGAAAAAATGGACTTTAACCCTAACTCTGGGGCTCCTTTAACCCTAACTGAACCATTGGGCCTTTAAAACTATATCCTCAAAATGGCTATTTGGCCTCATTGGACCACGGTATTCGAATCTGTGACCTCTCGTATCCCACTCCAAAGTCAAGCGATACCATGCCACATGGCAGACGCTGAGTAGCAGTGATTCGGTGCCTACACATCTATCGTGTATGACGTAATTGGACTTCAGATCATTTGTTTTATTTTATAAGATACCGGTAATTCTTTTCAGTACTAAGAACCACTAGGATTATTATAAGGCCCCCCCAAAAAATTGTTTGGTTGCCCTCCAGAGCTTTTTTCAGAGAGGGTCAGTCGGTCTGGTTTTTTTTTTTCAATAATCTTCCACAGACCGCTAGGTCGATCAGCCGCTCCAGCCTTCACAACTTCCCCGCGACATCCAAATCAAACAATTGAATACCTTTTGTAGTGATTCGGGACATCCTAAACATTTAACGGTTGAATATCGAAAAAAAAGAAAAATATGACATTTTTTTGCATATTTTTGAGAGCAAAAAAAATTTCAATAAAAAAAAGTTTGGGTCGGGCTGAAAATAGGGTCGGTCGGTGGAGGGCAACCAAACAAATTTTTTTTTGGCCTTAAGATTTGAAAGTAGGGCGTCCAAATTCGCGGCCGGGCAAACAGGCCGGCTTCAATCAAAACATTGTGACGTCAGCATCATTAATATTCATACTTCACAAAGAAGTCAAGGATTACATTTGCGCTAGTTTTTAACAAAATGGCGACTCACTTGGGAACGAACGAAGAAAAACCGCGATATAAAACCCATTTTAAGTTCACAAAGTACAATAAATTGATCAGATTTTGTGATGATGATGATTATTGAAGATAAATTCTAACATTTTTTGACGGCCTCTAGGACGGCTTTAGCATTTTCTAGGCCGTCTTTTATCGTGACAGGCCGTCCAAAAGACGGCTTGACGGCTCTCTGGCTAAAAGCTTGCTTAGGATATCATACTCACATGCTGTAGCATCCATGAATCCCCTGTCACAGATTACTAAACAGTTCCTTTTACACGACTCTGCTAACGCAAAAAATGTGTCTTCCGTTCTCAACATGGTACGCATCAAATTTGCCTGAAATTCAAAAGCTGTGTAAAGGAACAAAGAAGTCACAAAATTTAATACACTTTTATAGGCAAATATAGGCCTATGAAAATTGGTATCAGTTTCTGCTGTCTCGTGTAACTCATACATTTTTTTTTTGAGATCTTCTTTCATGAACATTACATGTTTTTAAAAAATCAGAAGTTATTTCATGTTTGGGAAAAAAAAATGCCAGGATCCGGGCATCTTAGATTTTTTAGATTTAAATCATACGTGTACTTGTTTTTTAATTGTCACATTTAAATCATGTAACTGATGAAACTACAGTGTTTATAAAAATGCAATGGCACTAACAAACTAAATTTTACTTTGTAATCTGTCTAGTGAAAAAATGGCTTTCTAAATTTCAATTTTATTGGACCATATGACATACATTAGGCTATATAAGATGAGTTTATGTTTTATCTCTATAATCTCGGTTTTTAAACGGTATGTAATAGGGTATGTCACACTTTCTTTCTCCTTTCTTCATTTAGAGATCGAAATCCAAAGTAGTCCACTGAATATATCGAATAAAAATCAGCTGCAAATCGATTTCAAAGATACTGATAACTACACTGTATATAATAGTAGGCAAACAATTAACCTTGAATAATTGCATTTCCTGGCAAAGTAAACATTCAAAACTTTAGGTATAAGTAAACACTTTTGCATGAATGTGTTTTTATGTCAAAAAATGAAACTTGACTTTTTCACCCTATTTTTAATCTAGATGCCATTTATTCAAAATGTAGATTCATGACTTTGTTCTCATTTTGCCAGAGCAGCCCACATTAATGCTAACCACGGATTCAGCTGCCCATAGCTCACAACACGGAAAACACCCAAGCAAATTTTTACTCTTTTTTTAGTATTACATTTTGTAATACAATTAATTCACAAACTATACATGTTGATTTTCAGAATTATATTTGACACCCACTCTATTAATAGGCTACATATTTCCTCTATAAAATGTTTTAAGAAATTAAGATATGATTTTAATTAAAAAGAATTTAAAAAGAAAAACTTGTAATACAATTAATTCACAAACTATAAGTTGAATTTCAGAATTATATTGAACACCCACTCTATTAATAGGCTACATATTTCCTGTATAATTTTTTTTTATGAAATCAAGATATGATTTTAAAGAATTGAAAAAGAAAACCTTAAACCTCCCTGAAAATATTTTCAAACGTTTTGAGGGGTTGCTTAATACAAATGTGTAACTGAAATTTTGTAAAAATTGTCAAAATAAAAAATAGTCAAATGAAAAAAAAAGAAAAAAAGAAAAAGAAAACCCTCATCATGCAATTTTTTACTTGGTCCAAAACTGTGTGCAACAGACATCTCTAATTACATTTTACAAAAGGAAAACCAATTAACAATAAGTCATGCATAGAGTCTGCACACAAATCACTGCGCTATATTTAGAAAATACTTGCCAGTCTTAATAAGAATAGATTCCATTACGATAATATAATTGGTTGTCTTAATAATAGATTCCATTACGATAATGTAATTGGTTGTCATGGTTACATTGTTATGTACCGGTAACCAAGGTACTCACCTTCACTTTCATCTAGCTCTGAAAATTTGACGCCGCCCCTGCAAATCAAAGAAGAATATTTGACAAGAAAAAAAGAGTGAAATAATAAAATGAAAAAAAAAAATGAAAAAAAAAAACCACTTCCAGCATGTTTAAATGTTTAGATTTGAAAGTAGGCCTACAGGTACTCTATACTCTATAAACCTTGAAGTATGCAACAACCAGTGTTGCCACTAAGTTCCTGCTGTCGCGAAATCGGTGCAGAAGCTTGAAAAATTGGCGCAAGGGGTTCCCAAAACAAACAAAAAGGCAAAAATAGGGTTTTGGTTTATACACAACGTTCACAATATTTCAGTTTTATTCAGATTACATGTATATTCAAAATTACTTTTTTGAGGTGACTTTCCAAAATTGGCAAGGCGAGATGTATTTTTTTTATGTCGCATTGGAGCAAAGTCAAAATCCTTAGCGGGGAACACTGGCAACAAGCAATCAGACTCTGTTACAAGATCCATAGATATCCCTTATTCTACAACATTGTAAACTGATGGTTTTGGTGTAAGAGACTAGTCATGATTGATTAGGATTGATAAAGACCAAATCACTGCGTACTAATATTTTTTACATGTAAAATTCTTCTGATCCTGTCCGGGGATCCTGTAGCTGGGGGTGGTTCTGTGTGCAGGTGAGCCCCACCCCCCAATCACCCTTCAGTTTCAGTTACAAGAGGATCACCTGGGGTTGAAGAAAATCAAGGGTGTTCATGCTGTAACCTGGCACTAAGTGAGAAATTCAAAACACTATATACTCTTTATAATGGCTTAAAAGCTAATTGTAAAACACATTATAGCCATAATGTTTATTGGAAAAAGTTTCTGGAGCTATAAGAAGTATGTTTGTCCTACACATGTTTCAAATTCAAAATGGTTGCCAATATTTGCATATTTTCATTAAATTTGGTCAAAACACCCTTTAAAAATGGCTTATATTACAAATAATTATCAGAAAATAACTTTCAGGGTTACAGCAAGATCATTTATTATGTCGTTGAAATGTTTACATTCAAAATCATGCCAGTAGGCTATCGAGATCCAAAATGGCCACCAAAATTCATTTTTATGCACAAAAATGGATTATAGAGACTTTGAAACAGTACCAAAACACAAAACATTGTAAAATATTCAATGGAAAATGGCTTTGAGGATGAACAGACATTTTCTTCCCAAATTAGATTGATGACATGTTCAAAATTTGAATCCCAGGGAAAACAGAAAATTTTTGTAAGACATATTCGGACTTGATAGTTTTGAAGCGATTGGGAGTTACGGTTAAGATGGTCTATAAATTGATAGTAGACATGCTACTATAACCCTAACCCTCCTTAGTCCAACAAAATTCACAAGCAAAAATCAAGAAATTTGCCTAAGTCCAGATACATCATAGACGGGGGTTTGATGGGCACAAGTGCTACCATGGCAGGCCATACTTGGTGGCTTGCCATACATGAAGCTGGAGATTGGATCGAGGTGTGAGAGGTCGGTGGTTCGAATTCCAGGGGAAACAGGAATTTTTTGACTTAAGATAGCGTTTGGGAGAACGGGTTTAACATTCCAAGAGGGAGAAGAATATACAGTAGAAACTCATTATAACGAAATCTGATATAAGAAAAGCCCTGTTATAAAGTAGTAAATTTCTTGTACCATTTTACTAATTTCTTTTGTTTTTTATTGTTTTAAAAACCCTGATATAACGAAATTTTGGATATAAAGAAGTAATTTGTCTGTCCCCAGCAACTTCGTTATAATGAGTTTCTACTGTACCACCAATATTAAAGCAACAGTAATGCTTGCATTTTAAACACTATTCATGGAAATTTCCAAGCTACATTGTACATGTTCAAGCTGTTGTGTGGTAATGTATACTGGATCCGTTGGATGAATCGGCAAAGTTCTGCGAGTTTTGATGATCCTGATCCGTTGCCGAACTTGCAATATCGGGCCGATTTCAGATCGGTCCAATTGAATTGGCCCATCCTTAGATTTTTCACGATTTTTAATTTTATAAATTGATGGCGCTTTTGCCCTACACTTACCCCAATAGATGAGTTGACGTTTCTGGAACCCTGTATACTTTCCATCCTAAATTCTCAAAGAATGTGCTCAATCTGGCTTGCCCTGTTGTTTTGCCACCACATGGACCTAGGAAATAATGATGATAAAATAAAACACGTATTTCAACAAAATAAAAACACACATTAGAAATGTTGTGGTTTTCCAATCACAAATTTCAGTTGATCACTCAGTCAACAATTAT
>JXSR01S010611.1:25093-41780 GCA_000969725.1 Ophiothrix spiculata
AAGTACTTTCTATGGTCTAAGTTTAATCCATGTGGGGTCAGGGGTTAATGAGTTATGAGCTTGACCTCAAAATGACATCTGATGACCTCAGGTCAACTTTTTGAAAAATTTTGGAAATTTGACCTCAGATGACCTTTTGACCTTGGGTCAAGTACTTTCTATGGTCTAAGTTTAACCCAAGTGGGGTCAGGGGATAATAAGTTATGAGCTTGACCTCAAAATGACCTCATGTCAACTTTTTGAACATTTTTAAAAATTTGACCTCAAATGACCTTTTGACCTTGAATGACCTTCACAGCACCCCCCCCCCAAAAAAAAGACGCGTCGCGTGTGCTAATCCCGAACCCCTTCATGTCACCAAGTTTCATTACCATAGCCCTTACGGTTAAGGAGATATACTTAAAATTAAAAATTACGCATAAATTATGCAAATTAGGTACTTTATATGCATAGTTTGCGTTTAAATTGTACGCAGCGCCAGTTCAGCTTCAACCCTTTCCATTCACCAAATATCATTTACATAGGGCATACGGTTTCCGAGATTTGCTCCGGACAAGAAATGCGGACAGCGGACAGTTTTAAGGAATGGTATGTCTCTTACTGAACAATTTTCAGGCGAGATAAAAACGACCTACATTTACGTATTTTGGTGCTTTGGGTGTTCTTTTGGTGGACATTTAGGGATTTTTTGTGGACCTTTTTTGTACAATGTCAATTTTTTTTTTGGGGTGGGGGGGTGCGACGCCCCCACCCTGGCTACGGGCTTGGTTTTCGTCACCGTTTCTACATCTGTGATGGGTAAACAATTATTGTTGATGAAATTGCTTCTCTTTTTAATATATCAAATTATCTCTGGGAACTTTGCTTGATCTTTTATCTGGTAAATCCATTCTGAGGTACAAATTTCGGATTTAGAAAACACTGGATAGTCACTGGATTTCACTACTTTTCAAAGCTTTATTTAGTTCATTTCCATACATTTTCCCTGCATTTTCAGAATGCAAAAATCTGAAAAGAAAAAAACACACCTTTTTTCAGGAATTTCCAAAAATAGGGTCGGTATTCTTTTGTACAGAAAATAGAAAAAAACAACAACTTTTTTCTTGATTTCTAAAATTAGGGTCGGTCGGTTGAGGACAAGCAAACATGTTTTTATTTTTGGTGAATGCCTTGAAGGACAGGAATATGCCTTGAGGGTATCATTGTATTCTTCACAACCCTCAAAGTAGACCACATAGTAGTGGGTGGGCTAAATATTGGATGACTTATTACCAGTAAATTGTCAAAATCAGCGGTACAAAAGTTTAAGGCAAGGAACATGTAATGCCAAGGGGGACCCTACAGGCCCTACAACAGGTTTTCGCGTGTAGCGCAAAAACACGAACAAATTTAACATCGCCGCTCCATATAATTGTCAAACTTAACGCAGCGGGTCCCTCAGTGGTAAAAAAATTTAAATCGATCCAGTTATTTTCGTGCTAATTAGCATAAAGTGATTTATTGAGGGCGCTGTTCAAATTTGTTTTGCCCATAAAATCGAAACCGAATAAAAAAACTTTTTTCTAATTTTATTTTGGCAATGTATTTGTACTTGCAATGTGCAAATTTGAACAAAATTTCATGCGAAAATTCCTACAGGAACAGGGTTTTTGAAATTTTGTTGGGACAAGTTCATCCGATTTTCATTTTTCCCCCTGTATTTTGGTCCTTTTTACATGCTTTATCATTGACCAGACTTTCAATGTAAAATTCATATCAAAAGGGTGTTTTTTTAAGGGGGGTCCCTAGGAACCCCCCTCCCCCTTGGGCACCAACGGGTGTGAAATACCTTGGTCACTTAAGTGTTAAAATGTTAAAACTAACCAAGGATCTACCCTATACAGAGCACTGTATCACTGAAATCTCTGATAACAATGCCAGTTCACTTAAAATCCCATTTGAAATGTTCAAAATCAACACATGGTCCATGTTGCTCAAATCTACTTTATAGAGTGCATTATGTCATTGACATCATTGCAAAAATATACATGTTCACTTACAATCAGAACAGCCCTGATATGGTAAAACTCTTAAGTCCAGATACATCCTTTTACCTTGTGACAGTTGTATCTCATTGTTAAGCACTTCCTTCCATTTAAAGTAATACTATAAAGCGTTAAAAATGAAGGGCCCCCTGTCGCCCTTGACTTTTGATTTTTTACTGAGCTTACTGGGTTTGTTTTGGGTAGATATTACAGTAATACCCTCCAAATGATTTGGCTTAAATGTGCTTACTTTTTCTTTTATGGTCATTTGTTGAATTAAATTTGGTATCCCAAATTTAATTCCACATGTATTAGTATAAGAAAGCATGCATGTGCTTTTTATCCATTTTTCATTGTCTGGTTTTCAAAAGTTTGAATTTGGCAGATGACAACCCTGATTTCAACTAAAGTTAAGTCCACTTTCGAGTCCAAGCTATGCACTTCTGAGTCCAAGCTAGGATAACACTTTGA
Source organism: Ophiothrix spiculata (assembly GCA_000969725.1). Taxonomy (NCBI): domain Eukaryota; kingdom Metazoa; phylum Echinodermata; class Ophiuroidea; order Amphilepidida; family Ophiotrichidae; genus Ophiothrix; species Ophiothrix spiculata. Next base: position 27,589 of record JXSR01S010611.1, read on the forward strand.
GTAGCCTCTCCTGTCTCTTATATTTGCTTCCCTTTTTCCTCAGTTGTTTAGCCTGGAGCTCTATTTTCATGTCCTCTGCGCTTTGTATACTGTTCTTGTGATCGTCAATCGCTTTCTGCATCTCACCTGCCAGGAGGTCAATACGCTTCTGTAGTAAGAAAACACATTGAGGGTTGTTTATTAGGATAAGTAGAGCAACTTTGAAAAGGGAACCATGCCGCTACTGTTTGTGGATTTAATTTGTGACTGCGTTAAATGAGTGTTTACGCAGATTTTCAAGGTTGTGATGGTGCATGTCCAAACTTTAAAAATGATACTTGTAAAAAAGAGGGGGATTAACTGTGACCTTAAGATGACATGGACCAGGAGCCAAAAATCTGACAAAAGCGGCTCCTGGTCCTTATGATTTCCAGAGAACTAGAAGCCACTTTTCAGGACCAGGAGCCATTTCCGAAATTTGATCCCGATTTTGATTTGGAAATCAAGAATTTTTGTTTTTTCTGATGTCTTGTTTTTCTGATGTACCGTGACCGCTCTATGCCACGACTGTTTGGTTATTAAAACTCTCAATCTATCTGAGGGGCCAGATAGCTCAGTGACTGGAGCACTTGCCCAGTATGCAAGAGGTCCAGGGAGGTTCAAGTTCCTGCTCGGCCAGGATTTTTTTCAATTAAAAAACTCTTGGTTTGAACAGGTTGTTTGTGATTTGTTTAATTGTATAAATGTTCTAGTACACTATGCATATTTCTCATCATTCTTCTTCTGATGAATGCATTAATTTTTTTTTTAATGCCTATGTTTTCAATCATTTTCTTCACAAATTTATACTAAAATTAGATACCAAAAATTGTATATGGTATGGGAAAAATATAGTCGCCTGGGTCTCAATTTTTCTGCCCAACCAGGTGCAAAAAGTCGGGAACCATCGCCTGACGCCTGCTTAAGAAAAAGCTTGAGTACACATTCATGAATTAAATCCACTCTAAGTTCTCTTTTTGACTGCACCATGTCAAAAGTTCATAGAGCTCTAGAACGTGTGGGTTCTGAAGTTCTGATTTTCTAGAAATATCCTGGCTTTGGGAATTCCACGGCTAAAATGTGTGTTTCCATAAAAGTGTGGATGAGAATATAAAGTACCTCCTTAAGGCCGACCAAGCCCTGAATATATCTTATATTCTTATACCAACTCAATACTGCTAGTTATTCATTGAACTGATAATGTGTTCCTGCATTGTTTAAGCAGGAACGCATTATCAGTTCAATGAATAACTAACTAGCTACTAGTATTGAGTTGGTGTAAGAGTCACTGAATACAAGTGCGCGGCACAGATGTTACTCAGGGTTTCAATGCTTTGTTTACAAAATATATTATAATAACTATTATTGTTTTCGAGGGTCGGTTTACCAATGAGATTACAAAAATCATGTACACTTTAAAGGATTAAATCGTTACCATACTTGCTCTTACGAAATAAGGAAATATCTAGGGTCTGGTGCCATATGTCATTCAGCCTGACGGCCTCATGGAATATGGCACCAGACCCTAGATATTTGCCGATTTTCCATGGACAAGCAGGAGGTAACTAGTAGTATATGGCAATACTATATCTATGATCAAATACATTATTTTTAAATACTACGATTCTGTAATCACTTACTGCTATTTCTCTTTGTTCCTCCTGCCGTTTTCTCTGATTCACCCCCAACGGTGTTTCCCTGCCATCTGGGGAAAATAAAATCATATTCACAATGACATATAAGATGGTAGACTAATCGGCATTCTTAGTAACTTCAAAATTCAAAAACTCCACAAGAAAAAAAAAATCGTTTTTTGGCCGGTATCCCCTTAAATTTTAAAGGGACTAGCATATATTTAGATTCCACTTAGAATTAAAAACTTATGGAAATGCTTTAAATAAAGCTTAAAAGTGTAGTAAAATCCAAAAAAGTACAAAAATGTACACAGAAATTGCTCAAATTGACAGCGAATTAATTTGAAATATATCTATATGTGATGGTGGTGTGACTATCCAGTGTTTTCTAAATCCTAAATTTGTACCTCAGATGGATTTACCAGATAAAAGATCAAATGAAGCTCTTGGAGATAAGGTAATACATATAAAAGAGAAACAATTATATCAAAAATAATTTTGTTTACCCATCACAGGTGTAGAAACAAGATCTTTTTAAGATTTTAAACTAGAAACACTTTTTCAACCATTTTTTTGTCGCCGGCGACAAAAAATACAGCAGGTAAATAATTTCATCTTTTTCGTCTGTTACACAAATTCAGCAAAAACTACTGGTAGGATATGTTAGTATAATCATGTACTATCGATACATGTGAAAAAATTAATTAAAATCCCTTAAACGATTTCATTGAAAAAGGTGTGAAAATATTCAATAATACAAGATTTATATTATAAGCTTTTACTCTCATTAATCTCAAACATCTCTGTTTTATAGCCTACCACTACAATAAAATACCGTAACAATACAATCAAATTTCCAAGCATACAGCATTGTATACTGAGCTGCATGGTGTAGGATTACAAGCACAGTTTTTTTAGGCTCAAGCTCATGCATGACTCACACACAAACCTGTGTCGTCTAGAAACGCTAAATGCATGGACTCATTTGTTTTAACCCTAACCAACCTGGACCATACAATGACAATACAATCAAATTTCCAAGCATACAGCATTGTATACTAAGCTGCATGGTGTAGGATTTACAAGCAGTTTTTGCAGGCTCAAGTTCATGCGCATGACTCACACACAAACCTGTGTGGTCTAGGACTCTATGCACTTTGGTGAGCTAGGGTTAGGGTTGATGTTTACTTCCAGACCAAAAACATCATTTTCAGGGCAAATAAAAGGCCAATGGTAATCCTGCTCGGCATTTGCGAGAAATGAGACAGGTCATTTTTTTCGGAGTCAAGTTGTGTATAAATGTATAGGCCTATTATAGCTTGGATAAACACTTTTGTGGGGACAACTGTCAAACCAGAGAGATACCGGCTCAGTAACCCATGCACGAAAGCCCGTTAGCAAAAAAAAAAATGACTTAAAAGAAGCATTTTTTGAACAATGTTTTGTTTTAAATAGGGCCTATAGAAAATGGTTAAAATCAATATAAAAATCATACACAAACTTGTTAATACAAAATCTATACTTTTAAACCATAAAATATCAACATAGAAAAATGTGCTTCCTTAATCAGATATGGTACGTTAAAGTTCAGACTTTACTATACTTTTACATACAAATAGATATTTCAAAATCGCTCAAACGGATCTATCGTACTACCAAATTCTCTGAATTCATTATATATGATGCGTCATGTAATTTTAGTAATTTGAAATTTTGAGAGATTTTAACCTTACCACACCAACCCCACCCCACCCACACCCACACCCACATCTATAAAACAATAAATCAATATTTATATTTGCTGAATTAATGCATATTGTCATATATTTTCAGTATATTTTTATCAATATATCTATGCTAGTACCATAAATGTAACACCTTCCTATGGCCGAATACTGATTTTTTATTATTATTTTAAATAATTTGACCTTTGACCCGTGAACTTTGACCTTTGGGGGTTAAGGGTAATAAAAATATGTTCGGTATATTTTTACCAATCAATCTTTGCAAGAACCATCATTTCAGCACCTTCCTATGGTCAGATACTGATTTTTGATCATTTTTTTAGTAATTTGACCTTTCTTGACCCCAATGACCCCCTGGATGACCTCCGATCAAAAATTCCTGAACACCCCGAAGGAAGCCCCGCCCAAGGATGCCTCAACCCAAGTTTCATCGAAATCGGTCGAAATCTGTAGACGAAGAAGCGTTTTAAAGAATTTTGGAAAGCGCCCTTGTTTGACCCCCGATGACCTCGGGTCGCAAAATCACGAACACCCCCGTAGCCCCTCTACCCAAGGATCATCCTGTGAGAGTTTCACGAAAATCCGTCGAAGCATATACGAGAAGAAGCATATTTACGAAAGTTGAACGATAGATAGATAGATAGATAGATAGACCGATAGACTAGATCATGGTTCTATAAACCCAGGCACTATGTGCATGTGCATGGGTTAAAAATCTGTGTTGAGATATGATGGGATAATGTGAAGGTCAGAAAATGCAGCAAACAAAACAAATTTGGCCTGATCATGTCCGTGGGGATCATGGTTATTGATTTGAACGGGCTGGACAGTTTAAAAGGTGATTGGTTGTAATTATTTGTGACACAAAAATAGTGGTGTGGACATTGTCGCACAAGCATGAAGGACTTTTTGCATGAATGTATCACATGTAACTCATCATATTGAAAGGCGTCTTAAGGTCAGCATAGTAAATTTTGAGATACGGGCCATTGAAGCAGAGCATAGTAAAAAATCACATCCAAGGTTGAATTTCTAATTTCATCAAAAACATTACTTTTGAAGTGTATTCTATCATCAGGGATGCAAGTCACTTAAGTAAAAATTTCCTGAAATGTCTCAAAAATTACTTGAAAAGACCACTCTTCTTAATCTTTTATATAGGACAAAATTTCCTGAAAACAAGATATTTTCAGTACAATTTCCTGAATTCAGGAAATTTCCTGAAAACTTACATCCCTGTATCATATTAATCAGGTTCCAATATCCTAAACATAAGAAATATGTTAAAAACCAAGATAAAATCCTCTCTCCATTCAAGTTTAACTGAGTACAACAACTGTAAGTTTTCCGAATCAGTCCGATGCCTTTTGCCAATTTGGATGTAACCTTGCAATCGAACACACAATAACCGAAAGTAAGGTGCCATTTTAAAGCTTAAAATCTCTCAGCTTTCAGATGAGACCAACAAAAACAATTTTAATTTTGAAGCCCTTAAGGTACCTTTCGATATGACGGGTTATATATTATTGAAGCGATTTTATTCAATCATGTAGAGTAGCACACCGATGCTGTTTAGTATCTCGTCAACTGAAGTAAGCTTGAAAAATGTTGTATAAAACTTCAGCTGCTTCCTTTTTTCTTGCAGAATAACTTGTGAGATGAGATACTGAAATATTATAGTTTGATAAATAGAACCCTTGTTTTTTTGAATAACACTAACCACTATAAGGAATGCAGGCCTTCATTTCTATTAAAAAATAGCAGGAGCTCTATCAATCACTCTCCTGAGTTTGGTGAGGAGTGTTATGAGGAGCTCAATTTCAAATATTCCTGTGTGAGACAGTGCTTTTGAAATGGTGGTGAGGAGCTCAATGAAACAATCTCCTGGAATGTAGTTAAGGAGAGCTGTAGGAGCTCATGCTCAATAAAGCTCCTCAAACGTGAAGGTCTGGAATGCATTGACTACTAATTTCAGTGATCTAGAAAGCCTGTTATTAAACACCCTAAAAAGGGGCAAGATCAGATCTAGACCTCTAGCTTTATAGATAGAAGTCAGTGGATGAATTATAATGTGATAGTGGATTTGTATTGTGGATAGTATTACCGAAAAACAAAGGTCCTATGGATCGGACTATTAATAATATTACAGTAGAACCTCGTTAACACAAAATCTTAGTACAAAAACCCTGATAACTCAAAATGTGTGTTTGGTCCAAAGTATTGATTTGCTGTGTGAATTCAAAATCCTGATAACGCTAACTAAACTCTTGGGCTCTAGTAATTTTGTGTTAATGAGGTCCCACTGTAATAATAGTAGTTATGACGAGGCTGGACGAGGTTAAAACCTTGATCGAGGATGACCTGACGCTGTTCAGGTCATCCCAGGTCGTCTTGTGTGTGTTAACTTTACATTTTACTGAGTCCAGCCTCGTCCCTAACGTATGTTTCTCTTAAATAACGCTATAAACATACCTAGATATGACCAATCACGTAGATCTGTAAGTGGACCATATTCATTAGAACGTGCTATATCATTCCTGGAAAAAAAATGAAAAATTGGGATGAAGCAAATCAATGTTAGGCCAAAAAAAAAAGGTTTGTCTCAGAAACCCGCGCACATTCATAGGCGGCGGACCCGGGACAACCCCCCCCCCTCTAAATTTCACAAGGGGGGACGGACCCCCTCAAAAAATAAAGAAAGAAAGAAAAGGAAAGGAAATTGAAATTTTCCCTTTGTTTTGATATTAAATATAAATATTAAAAATTTAAAAAAAATAATATAATTTTTACCTGAAATTAGCCGATTTGACAGATTTTTCACGTATTGCAAAAAATAATAATGTTCCTCTGACCATTTTTGCTCCAAAAAAGCTGCCCCCCTAAAAGTTTTACCTTCTGCTGCCACTGCGCACATTACAATGTGAAAATGAATTTAGCGCGTACAGTTATGCGATGGTCTTTTTCTTTCTTTTTTTGTCATCGAGAGTAATCCGGCGATCAACCGCCGCCTGGGTTGCTGTCATTTGCTGTTGCAATTTTACCTTGAATTTTATGTTTTATTTCGACTTTCAAGACTTCTCATCTAGTTAAAACGGGCAGGGTTGGGGTGAGAAAAAACTTGCCCCGCATGCAGGGCATTATCACGGTCTTTGCAAATATTTAATTAAAAACTAAAAATGGCAAGAGGCTGCATTATGGCTCGTTTGGGATGGGCAGTCTCATATTAGGGTGATTCCAAAGTAACGTTTGTGACCGAAAAATTGGAAAATTTCACTTTTAAATGGCCACAGAACCTAGCATAGACATTATATCAACAAGTTTGTTGCAGGTGTTTAAAGATTAAAATAATTTCCAAAATACTGAATAAAGTTCATGTAACGTTCGGTAACGTTTGTGACCTCGCACGGTAATGGTTTTTTGCTCCAAATGACTTCAAAGTAAAATTTCTCTGACATGTTAGCGAATTTTTTATTGCGCTTTTCACAGATGATTGGTAACATATTTACAAATAGTTCATAAAAGTGGTAGGAAATTCTATCGTCAGGATTTCTTTGAATGCAATGTTTTGTTTTGTAACTTCTGGTAACGTTTGTGGCATTTTGGTGTAACTTTTTGGTAACGTTTGTGACATTTTTGGAAGAAAACATGTGTTCATTCATGCACGGGTAGAAAAAATTTCTGATTAGAAAATACTTTTCACATACCGAGTAACAAACGTATGACTGAAAAAACTGCGCATATGGTTGAATAAAAAAGCTGATTTTTTGCTTGAAATCAAAAAAGGTTTAGTTTTCACTGGAATGAGCCATTATATTCATCAATCAAAGCACTTTTCAATGGATAGTATCAATCTATGAATCGCTACAGTACAATTTTTAATGTCAACAATAAAAAGCCACCAAAATGAAACATTTGCACAAATTTTCATTTTGACATTATTTCTTCATTACTAATAGCTTACTTGTATCTCCACTTCTCACTACGACACATTGGTGTTGACGTTGAAAACATTCGCTGTTTGTTTGCTAGATGAAAGAGCAGCCGACATCGCTGGCAAATTGAAGCTGAAAAAAGAAGAAGATTAAAACTTGCATTTAACAATTTATGCCTTTCTATACATGACTTGAATACCACACATCTCATATGATTTTGGAATCGAAATATTTTGACAATTTGCTAAAATCAATCGAAGTTTCCGCGAGCCGTCATTTTCTCCATTGAGTTGAATGGGAAGTCGGCAAATGTTTTCACCGCGCTATTTGGACAAACATTCCGGATGTAAACAAAACGCCCGGATGTCCGCTTTCTTTCTTTCTTCAGAATACTGTCCAACGTCCCAGTGAGGAACTAAGCGAACAGGGTTTGGTGTGCGCAGATGTTGTTTAGTCCAATGCTTTTGGATCTTGTGCTTTGATGTGTCTTGAGATTTCTTGCTTGAAGTTGCTTATATCGGTTAGAGATGCTATATTTGATGGTATATTGTTCCAATCTCTAACAGTTCTTGGTACATATGAGTATTTATATAGATCTATACGTGCGTGGTGCTCAATAAACGAGTTCTTGTGTGACGATCTTCTGGTTTGCCTTTGGACCGGTTGCAAGTAACTGTGGACTGGCAGGGCAAGGTGTCCCCCTATGGCTTTATGGAGGACGTTTAATCTTGCTATTTTGCGGCGTGTTGATAACATGTCCATATCGAGTTCTCTGATAAGTTCTGAAACACTAGCCTGCCAATCATAGTTATTGTGAATTAGTCTGGCAGCTCTACGTTGTATTTTACCAACCTTTTGTATGAGTTCTTGTGTATAGGGATCCCAGACAACAGAACAGTATTCAATAATTGGTCTTACTAATGAAATATATGCTGCCTTCTTGGTATCTTTTGTACAAAAACCAAGATTCCGTCTCACAAATCCCAATGTTTTGCTGGCTTTAGCAGTAATATTATCAATGTGTGAGTTCCATTTGAGATCCTGTTGGATCTCCACTCCCAGGTAGGTATGCGATTTTGTTTCTTGAAGAACGGAGCTGCCCAGCTTATATTTGGATGTTATCGGTGAATTTGAAGCAGGTATGCGAAGTACATAACACTTATCTGGGTTGAATTTCATTTGCCAACACCTTTCCCATTTTGAAAGGGTTTCAAGATCATTTTGAAGTATGTGTATGTCCTTTTCAGATACAATATTTCTATAAACAACGCAGTCATCTGCGAAAAGACGAACTGTTGACTTAATATTATCTGGCAGATCGTTTATATACAATAAGAATAGTAATGGTCCTAAGACCGTTCCTTGTGGAACACCTGATTCTACTTCGGTCCATTCAGAATAATCTCCTCCTATTACAACCCGTTGCAGGCGATGTTTCAAAAATCCAGATAGCCATTTATTGATTTTGCCGGATATGCCATATTGGGCACATTTGAGTAATAGTCTATTATGGGGTACCGTGTCAAACGCTTTGGAGAAATCCATGATTATGACATCAGTCTGAGTTCTATAATTATTTAATGAGAAAGCAAAACCATGAATGGTCTGAATGAGCTGGGTTTCACAGGAGTGTCCGCCGCGAAAGCCATGCTGAGCTGTAGTCAAAACATTATATCTGGAGAGGTATTTCATGGTATGGGAGTGAATAATATGCTCTATAAGTTTGCAAGCTACACTTGTAAGCTTGACAGGTCTATAATTACTCGCTTTACAACGGTCGCCCTTTTTGAATATACGTGATATATTGGCTTTTGCCAGTCTGATGGTAATATTCCGGTATCAATGGATTTTTGGAAGATGATAGTTAACACTGGTGCGATTTCCTTAGCAAATATTTTCAGTATCCGGGGGGTGATCTCGTCAGGACCACATGCTTTGTTTGGGTTTAAATTGTTAAGTAGTTTTTCAACTCCTTCAACTGACACATGGATATCGGTAATAGATGGATAATTGCATGGTTGCAAATCTGGAATAGTCGACATGTCTTCCTTGGTAAAGACTGATTTGAACTGCAAATTGAGCAGCTCAGCTTTCTTTACATTTTCAGAGAATAATTGACCTTGGTCCTTGAGTGCATTAATTCCGGTTGAATCTCTGCGTAAATTTTTGACAAAAGTCCAGAATTGCTTTTTTGATTCTAAGCAGAAGTTCTTTATATAATTTCGACGTGCTGATCTAGACGTCTTGTGTGAGTTCTTTCTAGCCTCTTCTCATTGTTACCAACTGAATTGTTTAGCCACATTTCAGATCCAAGAACAACATCTGGGTCGTGATGGTCAAGGCAGGCTGCAAGCTCTGCAGTTTTGTTTTTTATGCTCTGGAAATTGACCACCATTACCGTAATTTGTTTTCTAACATTTTGGTTTTTATAAGTGTGAGTCTTTGGTTTTTTATAGGTGCCAGTCTTTGTTTCTGTATTTTTCGGCGATGACGTGGCTGCCGGTGGACTGATTGGCAGTACAATGTCATCATTCACTGTAAAGTGAAAGTTCCTCGTTTTGGAACTAGTCCTCGTTTTTCTAAAACAAGTAGGCTACTCGTTTTTCTAAAACGAGTAACAAAACAAGTAGCAAAATGAGGAATTTCCTTTGTTTTGTTACTCGTTTTAGAAAAACGAGTAGCCTACTCGATATAGAAAAACGAGGACTAGTTCCGAAACGAGGAACTTTCACTTTACAGTGATTGGAGTCACCACTTAAGTTTGAAAAGCTGTTTGAAAGCTCCATTGAGAATTGTGAGAAAAGCTAGGTGCTAAAATTCGGTAATCCGCAATTGCAGCAAGTCCAAGAAATGTTGCTGTTACCCAGTATTTCATAATTGATGGTATTTAGGCCCATACACTAGGTATGGTACCAAATGTTACATTCGTCGCACTGTATTGCTTTTTGCTGCCAGGTACAAGGTTCGTTACACACTGAGCAGGGAAACTTCGAACAAGAATCGTCATTATTGTTGGGGCCCGGATTAACTTCACAATCTCCTGCCTGCATGAGTAGGAGTAGACCCAAGTAAATAATGCTCATCCTCTCCAACTGTTTCACCGCTGATTTATTTCTACGAGTGATAAACAATGGGATTGGTAGGTATTTGAATTTGAAAACACTGTGCATTCCAGGTTGAAGACCAACTCCTTTAAGGCATTCGGTTATAAAATCAACCCAGCCTGTGAAATGAAGACCTGTATCATAGTGTGAGTGTGAGTCCTTTATAAATTTTACATAATCATGGATTTGCGGCGAGAATTGTTGAGAAGCCAGGCTAGTGTTGTTGAATGATTCAAATAAACAATTATCGTATGGTACATGATGATGTCATGGTGAAGTTTCTCTCTGACGGCACGACTAACATGATGAACAACATGTCGATTTACTGTTAAAGTTTCTCCGACGACATGCAGTTCGGCTATCAGAATAAGTAAAACAATACTCACTGTTTTGAGGAACATAATGGATTATTAATCGGTAGCAAGAAACATAGCCACAGGGGTACACCCGTTACAAACCAGTCCGTACTGCGCCCGGTCCTTTACGGCATGCTAGCAAACCATGGTGAATGTACGGTTGCGATGTTCAAGAACAATAGGCACTTGCACGTTTTGCAAAATGGCTGACGTCGGTTTTCAAAGTTGAGATTTCTCCAAAAATTGCAAGAAATAAATTCAGCAATATGTCTCTTCGTGGTCTTAATGTCCCAATGCACAAGATTATCAGCTATTTGGGTGAAAAAGTAGCTGAAAAGATGGAATTTCAAGGCAGGATTTCGGAGAGCTGGTGGATTCCGATGTGTATCTGCCGCTCATGCGCACACCGCCTATTAACTAAGCAAGTTCAATCATCATGAATCATGATCATGTCACATTTTTTTAATCTATTTAATTTTTTATTTCTTTTTCTTTTCATTTATTATATTTCAATTTAGTTTACCTGATTTTATTTTATTTTAGTTTTAATCTATTTAATTTTAGACTCAAACATAGTCAGAATATTTAATATACTTGTCTAGCTGTAATTTAAAGACCAAATCTGTGTTTGTATCCCCTACAGTTGCAAAATTGCCAAAGATGTGATGATTTAATTGCCAGTAAACAGCAAAAATGTCTATTTCCCATAGACTTTGTACACACCTCCACCGCCGCCGCCTCCACCTTGGCTGTTCTGAATTCAAACAGCCATAACTCAATAACTGTTCATGGTAACTAATTCTCCTTTGCAGACCTACTAAGGCAAATGTTAAGCTACAACATGACACCATAAGCATGGCAATAGGCAGGAGCGGACATCCGGGCGTTTTGTTTACATCTGGGACGTTTGTCCAAATAGCGCGGTGAAAACATTTGCCGACTTCCCATTCAACTCAATGGAGAAAATGCCGGCTCGCAGAAACTTCAATTGATTTTAGCAAATTGTCAAAATATTTCGATTCCAAAATCATATGAGATGTGTGGTATTCAAGTCTTAACAAAATGACAAACAGCTCATCATTTCACAGATTTTCGTCTGGCTAAAAAAGAAAGAAAATGACGGGATCACTGGCTGAAGTATTGATTGTTTTCACCGCGCTCGAAGTGCAACGCGAGCTATTTTTAGACCACTGTGCTGCGTAACCGCTGCGTATGACGTAGCTAGGGGAATTCATACATAGGTCAAACGATGGCGCCCTTCGTTTCAAAAAGTGTGCACTATGTCAAAGATAAAATTTTGTGTGTAAGTCTATGGAGAAAATGCTTAAATTCAAATTATCTTTTTAAATTCTGTCACTTGATATATGGTTGTGTTTGTATGTAACTGATTAACAACATACACCCAGATAGATATCATGAAAGTGACGCTCTAAGAAGCTAAAATGGTTTATATTTTGCATTGATCTCTATGGGAAATAGGCAAAAAGCCATCTTGGTGGACATGGTGGGCATATTTTTTTGGGAATTTGATAGACGACCACGGCAGCCATTACAGTTTGACAGTTGTTCGTATGCAACACGTGTAATCTCGGTGGCTAAATTTAGCCACCGAGATTTTTCCTATTTCCAATTCACATTTTTCTATAGTCTATGCACGATACCGGTGTCAGTACTCGACCGAACAAATATGGGTGTTCATTAAGTACACATATGAACATCTTACCTGACATTAATTCCATGAAAATTGCATACAAATGTGTGTTTTGTTGATACAACATGGCGATCGTTGCCAACCACGTTTGTAGAGCACTGGCTTCAGCTGGTTGACACGGATATTACGTCATTATCTAATCAGACCACTTTCGTATGTCCCATAATGCATCTTGGACCTTGTGACGTAGTTGCGCAGTCGAGTAGTGCGCAATCATACGCTATGCGCAGAACTTCAAATATGGTAGACTGAGCAAGCTACGTCACAAGGTCCCGTATCTGTGGTACTTTTATGATGCATTATGGGACACACGAAAGTGGTGTATTAGATAATGACGTTATATCCGGGTCAACGAGGGTCAAGCAGCTGAATTTGTCAAGCAATCATGATCATTTGAGAAAATGGCACCGTAACTTGCAGCAGCGACTCGATTTTTTTGATCGTGTTTTTTGGTATGGAAAAAGATTACAGAATTCTGCAAGACTTAGGTAAGAGCATGTACAGGGATGAAAGGTTCGTTTGAGCTAATTTGTGATGACATTATCTGAAGTTGACGATACAAGCTTCTTCAACCAGGGCCTACGGAGCTCCGTATGTCGAATATATGAATACATACAAGATTCACAAAAATTCATATTTCGACATACTAGTAGGTCAAGAATTTGACAAAATCTTCTTTTTGATGTAACTTTGTAATTACTTAACCTAGAGAGGTGGTTCAAATGTCATTTTGTTGATAATTTTGTCATCTTTAATTTGAAATCACTTTTAAGAAAATATTTTCAATTTGAAAATTTTATGATTTAGCCTGCCCTAACGTAGCTGTAGGTCCGCTTATTCCTATTATAGCTTCTTGTTTTGCAAAGATATCATGAATTTAACAAGAATATGTTTGGAAAAGTGTTTGGGTGGCGAGTTCAAAACACATGGCCATAAGAAGATTTCCTGTCTCTACCGCCTTGTACATTGTCAGTGCAAACAATGTGGTAAGCTTACTGAGTGAAGTTTTCAAGTTCGCATTCAGTTCGCTGTTCAAGTAGGCCTACCAGATCAACTTTTTACCACTTTGCCCGGCCACTGTGGGACCAGTCTTCGTCAAATAATTGTTTATAGTTTGATATTACTACTCTTTATTCTTACCTGATTTCAAAAGTAGTGAAGACATTTTAGATGTTGTAACTTGTATCCTGCGTTCGCGAAAATCCAGCGACCTTGGACACTTGGGCGCACACCACTGAAATTGCAGGCCTGAATATATTATAGCGTAAGGTTTTCAAACGCACACGCATTGGGCAGGTTATCAATCAATCAAACAATCAATCAATCAATCAATTATTCAATCAATCAATCAATCAATCAATTATACACTGTACTTTAAAAACTGACAAGCAAAAAAAAACAAACAAAAACAAGAACCCACCTATTTTTAACTGTAACATATTTATTTAAAAACTAAGATAAAGATCAAAAATTTGAGAAAACCCTTATAGACATTTGTTTATAAATTCAAAAAAGGAAAAAAAGTTTGAAATAGCTCAAAAAGTGTCATATTTTGCTAAAAATGGTGGCAGCGGTGGGATTCAGTGCGACATTTTTGAACTAATTGTTGACAATATCTCATAAACTAAGGAAAAAAAAATCAAAAATTTGGAAAATGCGTTCCTAGATATTGCTTTCTAGATTCTAAAAAGT
>JXSR01S010612.1:18970-30843 GCA_000969725.1 Ophiothrix spiculata
TATAATTGTGAAAAATACATTGGTAAACGGTGTTACATGGCATCATGCACTCAATGCACAGTGCATTAACATCAACAGCACGTTATTAATTTAACATTGTGTTGCATTTGTGTTGATACAGCTTGTGTAACACCTCCAATAATAATATCTGTAATAAAACTGTCAAAATCATGTTGCTAAAGTGGTTTTAATGCGTCATACACTTGGTGTAACGCATGTTTTCATCAACAGCACGTTATAAATTAATGTGCAACCCGCATGCGTGGGGACATCGATATTATTCATCGGTGGACCTATCCTGACAAATGTAACACAATCCCAGGTTGCCCCTAGCGTTGTTGCACGAAATTTAAATTTTAGGCATTTAAATTTTAGGCATATATATTGCCTATGTACTATGGCCTAAAGCTAACGCGCGCGTTACGTATGGGACAAATCAGAGAATTCAAGACCCTGTAACACCTACAGATTTAACTCCTAGAATTTCTTTTTGTGACCTATACTAGTTGGACAATGATTAAGTACATCATGCATGGAAAGATAAACTTAAAATAACTAATGAGATATTGTCGATAATGATGTGCGTTACGTATGGGACTGGAGAAGACGTCCGTTCCATACGTAACACAATTTTTGGATGATTGAACTTGAAGAACATTTATTTTCTTAAATAACCTCAAAACTTCTTTACGGTCCTCGGATACGCTTGAGTGATTTCAAACCATTTTCACAACTAAGGATGCCCTCCCGAAATACAACAACCGGAACATATTAGTTCTGTCCTGAGATTCATATTATTATTGATGTTATACCACCCTCTTGTTACGTATGGGACATCAGAAAATGGGAAACATTAGCTTGGACTTGCCCAAATACACTTTAATTAATCTTCAAGTTGGTTGAAATTCATCTAAAAAAAATGACCAAAATATCGCCATATGTGGCGATGTTGTTCAATGTCGCTCTATACGGCGATGGCCCGACTGAGCGCTAATTCCCGACTGAATGGCAATGCCAAATATACATGTTGTACAGTTTCTCTCAGACTCAGACTCGAAGAGTTGTTTTTCTCTCATTCACAGGGTTTTTCTTTTTCGACGCTTGTTGTTAAGACCTGTGTTCTGATGCACTTATTTACGCACGTATGTGCAGAGTGTGATTTGTCGATTTCAATTGTTTACGCTCACGCTGTTGACGCGTGCGTTAAGACTCTAAAGGAAAAACTTTGAGAAATAGTATATCATTATCATTTTTTTATATCAATGCCAACATCGTTAATACACCAAATGGTGGTCTGCACTTTCATGACTTTAAATGATGATGATCATGAACATTGGCCAAAAGGCGCGTCGTTAGGTGCCGTAGCCACACATGCACTTGTAATATACAATACATGTACAAGCACCCTACAGATATGATTTTTAGGTAATGATTTCAATATAAATGGGGCCCTTGGTCATAATCAAATCGTGTGACAGCAATCCTGCATGCATTTATGGCAGGCCCAACAGTGCAGTGACTGGTTCATATCAGATAACCGTGTATTATTTCTTCATTTTCTTTAATATCCTTTCCATATTTGCTACTAATTTAATACATTTTGGAATACGGAATATCATGTCTATTATACTGACAATATTTTACTTTCATTTTAGGGGTCTTTATTTCAGATTTAATGGATTATAAAACACGAATAATTACACACTAACCATCCTTGTATTGGTTTCAGTGCAAAAGACATGTTCTCGTCAAAATTCGGATATTCACGTTGCACTGTCACCCGGAAGCAAACTGTAAATGAAAGGAAGAAAGGTCAAATGCGTTTCTATTTTTACAATAATACATACATTAAATCATTTGGTAAACTGAAAATTACAGCAATTATCAAGTTACACATGTTTATGAGTCTACTCAAATAGCATTAAAAATTGTTAATTAAAAACAAATTAGCAATAGAATTTTAGGGAAAAATATAATTTATTACACTTTAGGAAAATTGTGAGTAACGTATATCTAGAAACCCTTTGTTTACGTCAATATCCAAAAACAAAACAAACAAAACCTCCACGTGGATGCAGACACGTACGTAAGACGATTTGACACTTCCGCATGGGCTTGAAAGCGTCACAATACCATTGATGATCAGACACACAACACACGGTACAAAGAGTTGAAAACACGCATCAAATTTTACTTGTGGCATCTGCAGGTTAACAGTAACAACTCGAAGATAAATTGGCAGATAATTTAGGACAAAACAAGATAATTAGACACACTCAGTCTGAAAAACAGACCAGCTACCAGCGCAGCGAACTAGCAGAAATTATTTAATTTTAATAAGCTTAATTACAAGTTTAGTTTGTAAGCTTTGTTGCTGAACTTTTCAAATTTGATTTTATTTGGAGCTACAGCAAAAATGTTTGGAGATGAGAAGACATTATCAAATGTGCAACACATCCTAGCCAAACAACAAGAAGAAGGTTGCAGTGCCATAGATCTTGGCTCAACAGGACTTGATATGTTTGTGCAATTTGTGAATGAAACTCGCGATGTCATTACAGGCGTAGATAATGATATCAAAAACTTGGACACAGCAAAGGCAACTACTTGCAAAGCCAAAGTAGCAGAGAATAGCAACGAAAGAGACTCGGTCTCCGATTCTGAAGAATGTCAGCAAGCCAGCACAGCAGAAACCATGGACACAGACTCGGATATTTCATTCCTTGAATTACCGGTAGGTTTCCTTGACATTTCCTTATTAAAATTGAATTTAAATATGTTGTAGATTGATTTACCTGTTATAGAAATCAGTCAGATCTTTAGAACATCAGCCGGTATCCTAAATACTTCAGGCAAAGAGATATTAGTTGATGATATAAACACTCTGATTTAATTTCTTGAACCAAATTTCTTGCCACCAAACATCAAATATTTTCTTTAAATTTTTAGGCTTAGTGATATTGCACTCATTTTGTTTCTAAACTCTAATACATGTAAATTTAATTTATTCTATATTCTATTTCAGATTCAAGTTCATCTTCATATTTTATCATTCCTGAGTGCTCCAGATCTCTGCAGACTTAGTGCTACATGTCAACAATGTCAGAATATTTGTGCTGACCAACTGCTCTGGAGAAATGTCCTCAACAAAGAGAAAACGTCATGGACAGAACTCAGCAATACTTCCAACCCAGCACTTTATGAAGATGTCAATTCAGACCTCTGTTACAAAGAAATGTGAGACATAATTTTGTTTTAAGGCCTCTGCCCTCTGGTTTAAAGTCAATTTTCTGTTTCCCTTTGTCACTCTTCCTTTTCACCATTTTTGGGCTCGCACTTGAGTTCATCATTATTTTCTAAAAATAAAAATGATCAGTTTTGGAAAAAAAAATAAACATAAAATAAACAAAAAATCCAAGTTACCCTTTAACATGTTAAAAACTTGTTTTGAAAAACCCTCAAAATCAATTGTCAGCAGCCAAAAGTGCACTCACCTATAGATGGCTCGATATCATGGGGTCAGTCAGTTATTTTTTTTTTTTAGGTTTTGCAATGGGTAAGACTCATTTTGGAGGCTAGGGAAGTGACAAGTAGAGTGAAAAGTAGGGTCTTGAGAACTTTTCAACGACAGAAAATGTACGATCTTGAGAATTGATGTGAACGGCAACAGTAGGGTCTTTAGAACTTGATGTAGGCCTATGAAACAACAGTTTGACTTGAAAAGGAAGAAATTGTGTTCGAGTGGATGAAGCGCGCGTAATCCATAGATTGTGAGTTCGAGCCCTCCTGTGTCAATGTTTTGTGTCCTTTGGCAAGGCACTCTATCCTAATTGCTTGGAGTGTATATTGTAAAGTTGTTTCACTATTGTAATGTGGCACTGATTAAGCTGCAGCCTACAAATTGTATTGTGTTTAATTTATCTACCTACCTACCGGTCAGCGTCGCACATCTCTGCACCTGCTGCCTGACCGGAGAGAATTTTCCACACAGCACGATCTTGGGCCGCCACCTATGCTTCTTAATTTAATAATGTAAAACTAAGAGAAGAGATCAACCTCGGCCCATTAGCCTTTTCGGGATTTCCAATCTCATACAGAAACTCAAATATCGCTAATTTGTTCCATTGAAATACATTTCATTTTTGTCAAAATTAGCCAACTTTAGAAGCTCACTGTGGTTGTAATCGGAGTACACTGTATCACCATAATACCCTTCCCAGATGATAGGATATCCACCTGATTCAAGGGTAATATCGTTTCAAATTCTTCAAAATGAAAATTCAGAGGGTTCTTGTGTTGACAATTTTATCATGGTTTCTTTGTTCTCTTTTCAACAGATACATGCGATGCAATCCACAGTGCATGAGGCAGCAACATTTTGACGTCCTATCCATTCCAAGATTACTCTGGTCATTCCTACCTCACAAAGCACCCAAAGTTGCCATGTTTGGCCCTGGATTAGACTCCAACACATCCACTCTTGTTAGACAGTTTATTGGCAATGAGAGCAGTACATTCCAAGTCAGGGGAGTGTTTCCAGCGGAACACCCAGGTAGTAAGTATTCTTGTGCATGTTCATTTTTTCCTTCTTTTTTTTTCAGATTTTGATAACCTTAAAATACTGTTAAGCTAGCATCGGCAGGTCATGTATGTTTTTGTACTAGAGCTACAAATGTACTCTGATTGGGTATACCTTCTAAAAAGTGACATATATCGAACTGTGCAATTCACCTAGGCCAATTACGGAAATGTGATTAAATCAGATAAATTTAATTATTCACATTATAGACAGCTGATGGGTTTATTGAGGGTTGACAGGGAATGCAAATTAAAAGAAAGGGGATTTATTGAGGGGTGACAGGGAATGCAAATTAAAAGAAAGGGGATTTTGGAGGGTAACTGTCATGCCTTGTATTTTGAAAATACCAGGTGTGCTGCAAATAGTACAGATAATCAGAAGTGCTCGGAGAAAACCTGCGAGGACGAGTATGGATCGACAACTAAATTCACGTACAACCTAGGTCCGACCGGGAATCGAACCCGGGCCGCAGCGGTGAAAGGTGAGGTCAGAAACGCTACGCCAACCCGTCCTCCCTAAAGAGCAAATTAGGATCTTCAGCCTAGCACTCAAGGGTCAAAACTTAAAAAAACTGCATTGAATTTGGGTAAATTCAGGCAATTTTTAGTTAAATTGCCATTTTTACAAAATATTCACACAAATACCACGCGGCACTACAAAATTTCTAGCTACAAACATCATCTCTTCTTTATTTACATATTTCCTGCCCTCAGGTGTAGGTACTGGTTTCAACATTTCCATGAATAACAAGGCACAGTTGAGGCTTATTACGCTCTACTCAGGAACAAAGTAAGTACGGAGGCAACATTGTGACACCTAATTATCATGACATTTATGACTATTCATCTCAAACGAGCCGTAAATGAATTTTAAGTTTTCTATAGGCGAAAATACTTGTCAATGTCATAATTTGCCGAAATTGATTTTTTGACAGATTCACAATCCTTGTGCTTTATTTCAGAACACCAGGAAAGTTTCATTTCAAGAAAATGATCGGAAAAATTAAATGTATATTTTGAAAACAATCAACAGAAAATATAGGGCTTACTGATCTTTGAACGCATTTATCTCAGTTATACATTTTACTCCCCGACAACCTATGACGGACGATAACTTGACTTCCAGAAATCAGGTGAAGTTCAAGTTGGTGTTTGCAAATATTTAAAAAATGTAAATGACAAGAGGCTGCATTTACGGCTGTTTTGGGATGGACCGTGACATTTTCATTGTTGGTGTGGGAATGTCCATGGGTCATATCAAAGATGATACATGACACATGTTATTTTCAACCCGGTTTTTTTTATCCCCATTGATGTATATATGTTATGAAGGAAGATGTTTTTTAACTTTTATCATTTCAAGAAAATATAAGCTCAAAAACATAAACAATTTTGATCTGCAATTAGAGAATTATGTACACCAAAACAAATAAAAGAAAAAGAAAACAATCCCTTTTGTATGCCTATTTATATGGGTAATCAGTGGTACCATTATCAATATAATTGTTTGGAACCAAATTGCATGTGTTAAGCTAATTATACAAGGAATTATGTCAGTACTGCTGCAGTGTAAAGCGCACCATAGGGCCTTTAGCGTGAATAAGCTTGACCAAAATAGGTTTCTGGCTTCTGATTGGTCATGCCAAAACAAGTTCAAATATGCATATGTGGATGCCATTTTTTTTAACTCAAATCTTTTTTGAATCAATTCTTATCATAAGGTCCCGGGGGGGGCCACTTAGCCATACTGTTGTACACATGCGTGAACAAAAAAACACGGAAAAAGGGGGGTATTTTTGTCAAGAGGCACGGTCCGTACGTTTCGTGTTTAGGGGTCAGAAAACACGGATTTTCAACAAAAAGGGGTATATTTTCAAAATCCGATTTTAGACTAAGGGTTGTTAATTTAGAAAAACTTGTTAAGGGGGTAAAATGAAAGGAATAACCGTGTGAAATCCTTGTTTAGGGGTCATTTTTAAGGCTACTCAATAAACTTGTTTAGGGGGTATTTTGAAAACCTTTGTTCACGCATGTGTACACCATTATAGCTAAGTGGCCCCCCCGGGCATAAGGTATGCATATCTTATGGGATAGAAGATTCTGATACGGTGTCATGGTAATGTTGAAGTTGAGTGCGCAAGCTTGAAGTCGTACAAGTAGATTCTGCTTCGGTATTTAGATATATTTTCAATGTACCTATTGTATCATTATTCACATTTCTTTTTGCAGAAGAGACAGAACAAACGCCAACATGCAGAATTCCAAACGGGCAGATAGAAACAAACTTCTACGACCCGCATCATCCGCTGCCACATTAGAAGATACAAACGAGGATGAGGCCGAGTTGAAGTATGAACCTACCCCTGCAGTCAGGGACTTATGTAGTAGCACTGATGCCTTTATTTTTGTAGTGGATGCTTCCATACCAGTAGAAACATGTAAGTATAATTCATAAAGTGTAAGGATCAAATTCACTTGAAGTATGAACCTACTCCAGCAGTCAGGGATTTATGTAGTAGCACAGATGCCTTTATTTTTGTAGTGGATGCTTCTGTCCCAGTATAATTTATTAAGTGTATCTACAAAATTGATGTGAAGTATGAACCTACCCCGGCAGTAATGGATTTATGTAGTTTTAGCACTGGTGCCTTTATTTTTGTAGTGGATGCTTCTCTACCAGATGAAACATGTAGGTATAATCCCGGGTATAATTTATGAAAATGTAGGAATAAAATTGATGAGAACTACGTAAATCTTTCAACATATTTTTTGTTCAAGTCAGAACCATTTCCATTCAAACAAAACTATTTTTGTTGTAATTCCTGCACATACAGTATATTTTCCTATAAATCGCCATGCTCAATTAAACGCCCAACCCCAAAAAAGAGAAGTGTCAAAAAACACTCAACTTTGAAGTATTTTCGTATATCATTAAGCTTACCAACAATCACAAGTAACAGGAAATAGTAGCAGAAGTTAATCAATGAGGTCGCAATCACAAAAAATTTTCAGTACGGTACTTCTAATGTATTGGCAGCCACATAACAGTAAGTTGCCGTAATTGTTAAGCATACATGGCAGTTTGGTGCAAATTTTGATGTTGAAAATCAGTCTCTAATAATCACCCACCTTTCATGAAATGTCGCCGCCAAGTGGGTGATTAATAGGAACTTTTTTTTCTCAATCTGATATAATCTGATAATAATTTCAAGAAAATATTTTTGAGAAGTAGAAACACTTTTTATATAGCACTACGAAGATGTTGTTTTAATTGGAAATATTGCTCTTGGTGACATCATAAGCAATCTCGCTAATTTTGAAAATTGGAATATTTGAAATGCATTTCTCAAGATTTTGGTTGAATTAAATAGCTTATTTTGGTTGATTAAACTTATTGTTTGATTGTTTTGCTTTTATATGCAGTACCAGAGAGCCGGCCTGAATTATTTGCAATGTTATGTGAGAGATGGACACCAAACAAGGCTCCGTTACTGGTATTATCCTGTATACCTGATGACGAATGCAACAGAATACCATGTGTCGAAGTAGCTCAACAATTGACTATGCATAGGATTAATAGGACTTGGAAGGTATGTTGAAATTTGGCTTGTAGTCAATCTTGTACGTGTTGATCCCAGATGCGGAATACAAGAGAATTTGTGTCAAATTCGAGGGATATCAAAAAGTTTTAAAGATCACCACTTTTAAAAAGGCAAAGCTACTGTCCACAGACCAACTTTGTAGAGGTTCTCTTTTAGCCAAAAAAATCCATATTGTATATTGCTAAAATTAACATTATACTTTATTACATCATTATGACATCATTTTTGACCGATTTTCATAATTTTGGTACCAATGGAAAGACAAGATTCTGACCTATTATGGTATCAAACATCTAAACTTTGAGCTTGTCATCAGATAATTACTGGGCTATAATTATAACCTTCAAATGTAGGGATTCAATTACGCCATATATCTTTGATTTCTCCATGCAGATTATCTTGTTAGCGGAGGCAGGTTGTTAAACCTATCAACACCTGTACAGATAGTATAAATGCCATTGATATCATTTTTGCACCATAATGTGCACAAGGACAAGTGACCATTTTGAAATTCATCGATCTAGCTCTTTTCCTTCTTGGTGATCTTTAAAATTTTTTGATACCCCCTCGTATATAACTATGCATAGGATTAATTTAGGACCTGTAAGGTATTTTGTTTACCTTGCCTTAAAGTTTTTTAAAGTAGCTGTCATGATTGTAATGTGTAGCTGCAATTTTAAGTTGTCGCTATGCAGCACAACACATTTGCATATTGCGGTGATGGTTTGTCGCAAGAAAAGTTGAATTCAATTGGACTGTTCAAAGTTAATATCATTGTTACTAACACAACAAGGTAATCAATATATTTCCTTCTTGCTGCTAAATATATCAAGAACTCGGTCCCAATGTGCCAATTCATCTAACCTCTATGTGCCAATTAAAACTTTGCCAGGGTTATGGGCCTACTGGCTACTTCATTCCACCCCTCTATGGCTACACCACTGTGAAGCTGAATTCAGAAGCGATGCAAACCAACCACACCAAGCATGTGTAGATTGGAGTATTGAGCATTACGTAATTCTCAATAATTTTAACAGCAAACGGAATCACAAATGAATTCACACTCAAAACGCAAATGGACTGCGGCAGCAGATAACATGAAAACGCAATGAAAACTTCAGCTAGTTTCAACTTGATTTGCATTGCCGCAAGTGGCGTTGTGTTTTGATGTTGATCTATCGGAACTGCTCAAAACTGCTATCTGCACATGCCCAGTGTGTACGTGTTTGTATTTGCATCAAGTCTGAATTCAGCATAATGACAACCATTGAAATTATTTACATATCTATTTCAAAATTAATCAAAGCCTGTTGTATTCTCATTTCAGATGTTCGATGCCACTGTCTCCTCGTTATCAGGGGTTGTAGATGGAATATCATGGTTACTGGATGCTGCACAACGAAGATAGCAGAAAGAACTTAGGACAATGACAATTTATGAAAAATGAACAATGTTATTAGTTTCATCACAGTTCAGTTTTAACCTGGGTATCTTCAGAAACCTCTGTTCTTAGTACAAAAAATGTTTCCATCAATTTTGGTTAAGAGGGAAAATTCAAAGTGACTGCAAAAGCCCGTTATTTTGTCCAGATATGTAAACAAGCTCCACTGCAGTGCAAAAATTGTGATGTGCCACAGCAACATTCAACAAAAGACTGAACTATTTTTAATTTTTGTAATATGAAGAGTGCTACATTAGACAATAACTAACCAAAGATGCAGGTAGAGGCAAATCGATCTTGCTACTTGATAGGCTAATGTCCTGATGATATACGAAACACTAAATTATACAAAAATGTGTGATTATTTTGCATTGATGATTCACTTCTTTCTTAATACAACACTTGATTTAAAAATGTAGAGTGCAATAAGTGTGTCTCAGTCAAGGAAGTTATAAAGGAGAACAGGTTTTCTCCGCCATTTTGATTTCATCGCCGTGTAAATCCTATGGGACGGCAGCCATCTTGGATTGTCGCTCATGGAGGGTGGGTTATTGTACCTCCGGCATTTTACGTCTCCGCGTGCAACACTTCGAGAGTCTTCGCAACGGATTAGCGGGAAAATTGTGGCGTATTTTAATCAGAGCAAGTCGCAATGCACGTTACATGAATCGCAGACACGGTTTGTGCGTGAAACAAAATGCACACGCTGTATATGTGTCAGGTGAAGATTTACGCGATCTGCCTGGATATCGGGTCAAATTCCGAATATATCCGGAGGTACAATAACTCTGCTCCATGAGCGACACAAGATGGCGGAGAAAAACGGTTCCCTCCTATAACTTCCTTGGTCTCAGGTTAACATCATCCTCTTAATTAACCCTAACCCTAATGGACCATACAATGACAATAAAATCAAATTTCTAAGCATACAGCATTGTATACTGAACTGCATGATGTAGGATTTCAAGCAGTCTTTGCAGGTTCAAGTTCATGCATGACTCGCATACAAACCTTGTGTGTTTTGCTGTATGATCTAGGACTGAATAGCTTGACTGTTTTTTCTGTGTGGTCTAGGATTCTAATTTCTATGCACTTTGATGTGCCAGGGTTTGGGTTTGCATTCACAAACAAGCACTGTGGCTTGCATTTATAATTTTCCATTGAGTGATGACTTCCTGGGACTGAGCATGTAGCTAAGGTGCAAACCGGCATATCCATTAATCACCATTTTCGATGAAAAACCACATGTATGCTTTGTCATTGGTATCCAACAAACTTTTTTAGAGACATGCACTTGGTTGTTCAAGATGTGGATCTCCATGTTTGTGTCCAAGAATTGGTTTCTTTAATATAATCGCATCCTTCTGAGCTGTAATCCTACCCTTCTATGTTTCGACCGGATATGTTATACACGAGAGCTCGTGTGGTCTAGTGGAAAAGCGCAGGACTCCGAATCAGTAGGTCGCGAGTTCGAGCCCCGCTACGGCCAACAGGTTATGTCCTTGAGCAAGACATTTAATCTCAATTGCTTCGTCGACCCGAGCGATATTGGGGAGTTGTTATGGGGAATATTACAATCTAAGTGCAGATTGCGGTTGCACAATTGCCGAGTTGCACCGCTTTGAAGCGAACTGATTGTGACGATTTCCTGACGGCAACGTAATAATAGGCGCTGCGCTTAGAGAATTTGGCCCAAATTTAGAAGCGCTATATAAAAGCTGCATATTATTATTATTAAAACAGCAAATATCAGTACTATATCAGAGTAGAAACAGGCTAATAATTACTGTGTCGATTAAAGGTGTGTATTCCAATCACTTTAACTCACAAAATCAAATTGGAGATTTTGATATCACATGAACGCGCATATTTTTCTCATAACCCCTGTAAATTTTTTACGTCTATATTATGTTTGGTTGAAGAGATATGGTCAAAAAAGAGCTGAATTAATGGAATATTTTGTTAACAAAAATAAATATCGTATAGGTTTCTATGGGTGTTTCTCGGACACATTTATGCCTAATAGCATTAGTTTGGCTCAAAGTATACGAATGAAACTTTACGATTGCTTGATATAGATGATGACCCTTCATTCAAATATATGGAAAAAAGAGTATGTTAATTTTTCCACCAGATCGGAATACCTACCTTTAAGGGGTGTAAGCACCTCACTCAATGTTACATTTTTGCAAATTTATTTTGTACCATATCCTTTTAACAAAGTGCTTAAAGGTAATAAAAGTATACATTTC
>JXSR01S010612.1:31417-49854 GCA_000969725.1 Ophiothrix spiculata
AATATTTAATTGAATTATTGTGTGACAAATCAAGAGAGATTTACTTGCATTTAGATTTTTCTGATAACTTTGTGCCCATTTCATATTTTGTAGAATAGGAAAGAAGAGATACAAAACAACTTTGCATATTCTTCTGCGGAAATCGTGTCATAGTAAGAATTATGGGAATATGTAGCCTTTTGCTAAAATAAGACCTTGCAAAATGTCTCAAGTGTCGCGAGCCAAAATAAAAAATATATCTTTTACAGTATCTGATTGGAATATGTAATTTTCTTGAGCATAGTGTCCCATATCACAGACTTCCACATACTTTGATTAACACTAAAATAGGCGGGAATTATGAGGATTTTCTTCATCCGTAAGTAAACATAATCTCACTTACACACGTGCCGTAGATACTTATGCCCGAGTCACACGTACAACGGGCGCTGCGTTGCCTGCAGTTGCGGTGTGTTCAGCTACACATGCGGTTAGCTGTATCAATTCACAATGTGAAGAGGCTTGCCTATTTGGTGTTGATCAAAGTATATAGTAGGGTGCATGTAGCTATATGGTGCATCAGAGCCCTCAAGCCAATCTACCTAAACAATTTCTTAAGCTTCAATTAATGGTCATGAAACACATTTGAGATACTGTATAAAATTCCTCAAGCTATTAATAGTTTTACTAAAAAAGCTTGTTTTAAAACTATTTTGAATGAAATATAGTATTTTGGATGCCATATTTAATTTTGAAAAAGCACAGAAGTTTATGTGTTTAGTACCATTAACCCTATCCATACAAAAATCATAAGCCACATAAGTTAAGAAAATCGCATAAGTCAGAATACGTCAAAGACCGCAGATAGCAATTGTCACAAAATCGCTGCCATGGTAGGGCATGTTTGGTGGCTTGACATAGTGGTAGTTGGGTTGGGATGCGAGAGGTCCCAGGTTCGAACCTAGGTGGAAACATTACACGTCATTTTTAACTTGCGGATTTCTGAGGAGATGCTCAGTACCGTTTAGGGTTAATCAATTGAAGGAAAAAGTGGATTTGGGAGAGGTCTGGGGTGTTTTGATACCCAATGTAGATACCCTTCTGACTGGCCAGGGGTGGTTTTCCTTTTTTTTTTTTTGCTCATACCAATTCTACGATGTTTGAATATATTTGCTGAATAAACATACTGACAATATAATTTTACTAAATTTGTACATCAAATTTTTATTAATATCATAGAGTTACAAAATATTGAATAAAAAAATCAGTTCCATATGAGTACAAATAAATTAACAGCTTGGGTATGTTCTTTTTCCCATCAATAATGATGTGTTACAAGCAAGATGGTGCACTTTAGTCTATACCTTGTAGGATATCCCATAATGCTGCACAGAATGAACAACAGTTTTTCACACTTGATTTCTATCAAATAGGAGAATACACTGTCCACTGTTAGGCCAAGAAAATAAAAAGGTTTGTCTCAGAAACCATTTGCCAAAAGGCTATGTGGCATGTTTTTGGTTTTTTTAAATTGTAAGGAAATTAACAATGCGGTATGCAATATTTCTTTTTTTTTTAATGCTCTAAAATTTTGATCGCCCAATTTACATGGTTGAAGTGCCCAGTTTCTTGGTACAATCCCGCCAGATTTAACTATGGGAAGTCTTGGCAGTTGAAATAAAACGTAAAATTCAAGGTAAAATTGCGACAGCAAATGACAGCAACCCGGACAGCAGTTGATAGCTGATTACTCTCGATAAAAAAAGTAGAAAGACCACCGTGCACCTCCACGCGCTAAATTCGTTTTCACATAGCAATGCGCGCAGGTTTTTGAGGCGAACTTTCTTTGCCTCAGGATCCCTACCATACTGTCTCTAATAAAACATATCTAAACTTGAACTTAAAAATAAGCTCTGTTTTGCTCATTAACGTGTGTTATCAAGTTCAACCCCGGACTGTACACCATCGACCCACTGCCTTTTTCCTGGGAAAGACTGACCAGTCATCAGGATTATCATGCCTGGATCTTGTGTAAGGGGATTTCAAATGTGAAATATACGTACGCACAAGGTGCATAGAAGCTCCATTGATTGAATATTCTGGATGCAATTTACGAGGAGTTTATTTTGAAGTTAAAGTTTAGTACAGCGCCAGTAGACAGACGCACAAACACAAATTACAATCCACACACCGTGTGTGTATCACGTAATGATTTACACTCTCTAACAATCGAGCTTGTTTCAGGAAAAAAATCTGTAGGTACAATAACACAGCCTCCATGACTTGAGCTACAACGAGAGGGAGACAAGTGCCAATTCACCTTAACAATACTACCTTGCATACATACTACACTCCTGAATGGAAACAAGCCAGTTTATAACTGGGCAAATGATTTACACTCAATAAACCTTGGCAGTACAAGCAGCCGATTAATGCACATAAACTGTTACGGCCATATGGGAAAATAAATTGGTGTATATTTTTCAAATCACATCAACGTACTCAATATTATCAGGGGTGTGAGAGTCAGGTGATAAAAATAGCTGAAAATGGTGACAAAATGCCAAAAACAGGCTGAAAATGAAAGAAAAAGCTGAAATTATGACTCTTTTGAAGCCATTAAATAAGCTGAAATCAGCTAAAAAGCTGAACTCTCACACCCCTGTATTATATAGTACCCCATCTTGCTGAATTTTCAAATGAACTTACGTGGTCAAGGTTTGTCAAAAATAATACCAGAAACAGGAAAAGATCCATGCAGTGATTTGGTCTTGATCAATCTTATTCAATCATTGCTTATTTTTTACACAACATAAAAGCATCGATCACGCCATAATGTTGTAGAATACAAGGGATATGCTACGGATATAGTAAGAGACATAATCAATTTCGAACTCAAGCAACTCCACGAGTCAAGCAAAGACGAGCCAAGCTACTTGAAAATTCAATACCTCGGATGAGCAGTCATTATTAAATGTACATGGTCTAATTTCAGTTCTCACTGTCATATGAAAGATGACCACTTAAGGTGCTTCAATTTCAAATTTCAGTTATATCGGAACAACCGTTTTGATTTTATGAGCACTTTTGCATTTTTCATTTGCCTACTTTACTGTGTAAATAATTTTATGGTTACCATAGAATTAATAATTTAATGTTATTTTACTTATATCTCTGAAACGTGACTTGTTTCAGGCGTAAAATTTCACACGGGTAAAGAGAAAAATATGAGGAATACTTTGGTACCAAAATCTCAAAAAGTTTGAAAAATGCTGACCCAAATCGGACAGGGCTCCTTTAATTAGATCGAAGTACCTTTTGATATTATTGACCATAATATTACTTGATTTTTGCCATGGATGAGCTAAATGTATGTACGTAGGACAGGCAACTACTTGGCTCGTCTAAAAATCAATATGTCTCTGACAGAGTCTGATTTCATGCTTTGCACTTCTCGGTTTACAGTATACATTTCTTTGCATAGTATATACATATGTGGGCTGCTCTGGCAAAATGAGAGGAAAGTCGTAAATTAACTTTCTGAATAAATGCCATCTAAAGTAAAAATAGGGTGAAAAAGTCAAATTTCGTTTTTTGACATAAAACGCCTTCATTCACAAATGTTTACCTATAACTAAAGTTTTGAAGGTCAACTTTACCGAGAAGTGCAATTTTTCACGGTTAATTGATTGCATGTTGCTGTTATACACTGTAGTAATCAGTATCTTTGAAATCGGTTTGCAGCTAAATTTTGTTGCAATATATTCAGTGGACTGCTTTGGATTTGGATCCCTAAATGAAGAATGGAGAAAGAAAGTGTGACAATTATATATCATCAAAAGCTGAGATTATAGAGAATTAAAATATATCATAAACTCAATTTTGAAATTTGCGACTTTCCTCTCATTTTGCCAGAGCACTCCTCATATATCAATAACATAATTGATGCTTTCCATAAACTTGAAGACATAATTTATCACTTTAATAATTTAAACATTTAATACACACCAAATATACATATACCCTTGAAAATCCCAAATTAGCCTCACAATTTTGAAAATATATTGTGTTTTGAATGTAAGGCCTTTAAGATTTTTAAAGCTGGTTTTATAGTGTCTGCCGTGGTGTTCACAATGATGTAAGTTTAGGCCAAAAAACAAAATATATGTTTGTTTGCCCTCCGCGACCAACCCTAAAAATGCAAAAAATTTGGGTCTCGACTTTACTTTATTTTTTTTTCTTCAAACATGTGAAATATGAAAACTCAATATTTTCATAGTAAAACGTAAAATTTAGCAGTGTCAAGTCACATTTAGTAGTATAAAATGCATATTTCCTCTAAATAATCTTTGCATTGCTTGGTATTCATGATAAAATCCATGGAATGACATCATTCTTTAAACTATATGTAAAAAAAAAAAAAAAAAAGATTAACCGACAGACCGACCCAAAATTTTAATTTTTCCACTGGAGGGCAAACAAACAAATTTTTTTTGGCCTTATTGTTCTTTGAAAACTTTATGACTAACAAGCTACATAAAAATATAATCTTTAAATAGGTCATGGTTTTTGTGTTTTTTTTTTTTGTTTTTTGTTTCTTCATATTTGTTAGAAAAACCAAATTCTAGGCTAGGTATTCCAGCTGAAAATGATATCAACATCTCCAGCGAAAAACATGGTGTTCAAGGCCATTTCTTAGCACCCAGTGTGCAGTGTTAGTCATAAAGTTTTCAAAGAACAATAAGCTTTCAAAATTGAAAAATTTTGACATCATTGCGAACACCATGACGGACACTCTGAAACCAGCTTTAAAAAGGGGAAAAGTATACTTTAGGTCCCATCAAAAACTATACCCTAACCATAAACCCTAACACTAACCCTATTCCTAAAATTCTGGATGGGACCTAAAGTACACTTGGTCCCTTAAAGGCCTTGCATTCATAATATAATACGAACATTTGCACACATTATATAGGAACTGCCCAATCACACATCCTGTTGCAGTTCTAGAGAATACACAACAAACACATTTTCTTTCATACCTCACCCAATAGTACTAATAGTAATAATTTATCAAAAAAGCACCAATACAATAGTGAAAAAGGCTCTACATAATAAGTTTAGAACTAACATTGCATATGTAATACAAAATTTGTTGGACAGTGTAAACAAAAATGCATGTTACAGGTTACATTCACAAACAACTGGGCCCTGCACTCTTGATTTCTGTTTACAGTGTCCAGTAAATTAGTGTTTGACCTATAAAGAATATAAGAAGTACTCTTATTATAATTAAGCAATGCTAGAGTTTTTGCTTCAACTGGTAAAAGCTGAAGTCTAGCAGTTAAGAACTAAATCTATAGATGAGTTGACACTAATGTCTATAAACACGGGTAAGGAGCTAGTCCACAGATATGCATGAGGGAACAACAAATGATTGCTGCACATTTCAATAGCCCTACTTGATTTGGCGTGAATTTTGAAAGCATGTGTCCTAAATAAAACCTTCTGCGCACACATAGTGCCGGGCAAGGAACAATGGATATGACCGTGCACACTGCCGGGCAAGCATGCGTCCAATGTCACCTCATCTATATAAAATTACATGTTTTTAAAAGCTGAACTGTGATGTCAGCTTTAGATTAGAAGGTTTTAATTTTGCACAAACAACCCAAAACTGGTATTTGTTGTGTTTATGGCCAAAATATTTTTTAGCCAGCCTAATTAGATTTCAAAAGGAGATTCCAAACTGTCCATGTAAAGTGCTGACCCAACCATGCGAGCTCAGTTTGGGCCTAATCAGCTTCTTGTCAAAGAATCAAAACATTCCACATCGGATGCTTTCTAACTTGCATAATGCCATTTGCACCATCATATGCCAATCAATCAATCAATCAATCAATGATACAAGTACTTGCATACCCCATGAGGGAGTCTATTCATACAGGGGACCCACGGCTTTACGTGACTGTCCGACCACGGAGCAAGTAGAGTAAAGTTTCTTGCCCAAGGAAACAAGGAGACGAAAACCAATGTACACATATATTTGAGTTTCAGTCAGTGATCCTATCCATACATGATTACCCAAACATCTTTGGATTTTTCACAAAAACTTGATGACGAAGGATAATACCAAATGTCCCCAAAATGGTTACATTTAATCATTTTTGGTATAAAATATAAAACCTAGTAATTCTCTCAGCCAGTATTCAAAATATTTTTTTAACATATTATAATCCGCTTCATAGAAAATCAATAAGTATTCAATGTTGCAAATTTCATCATGACTTTTGCTTGAAAGTGTGTGTATTTTGCTGCACAGGCTAGTGTTGCTAAATCCACAGTTTAGAGCCTAATTGGGTGACTTTAATCTGAGAGAGTGTATGTTACATCACATATCGACCAAAGCTGCCAAATTCACATTTCAGCAATGTGGCAACAGTTGGAAACTAATCAACCCATAAATCTTGGTTACTTTAATTTGATATCTATTCACAGGCCAAATTATCTGTTTCTTTAGTCTCAATTTTAAAGAATATCAATCACAGAATGTTAAAATTAGGGGCATTTATTTCCAACGTTACAATAATTTAAACTTCATTGATTAACCAGAAAACAAATAAAATATATTGTCATGTGAGTGCTAAAAAGTCACAATTGCAATAACTACCTTTTTTCATAAATCTGCAATATAACACTACGGTATTTTGCGTCCCGTCTTGGGTTAGTGGCTCTTGAAATGATTCTTCAGGTGATGGACACTTGGAGAACCATTTCAAGAGCTGCTCACATATGGAAGACAATTTTCAGGGTTTTTGTGATACGACTATCTTGCATTTACATGACAAAAAGCTGTTGCAGAAAAATAAACATATCGCCATTTCAATGTAATAGGTGACCCGTCATATCGAAAGGTACCTTAAGGGTCCCAAAATGAAAATTGATTTGTTGGTCACATCTGCAAGATTATTAGCTTTAAAATGACACCTTGCTTTTGGTTATTGGATGTTCGATTGCAAAGTTACATTGAAATTGGTAAAAGGCATCGGTCTGATTCAGAAAACTATCGTTCTGAGAAAATCAAGTTTAAAGTTTCTGTATTGGTAAAACTGCAATGGGGAAAGGATTTTTATATCGATTTTTAAAACATTTGTCTTATGTTTTGGACGTTGAAACCTGATTAATATGATAGAATACACTTCAAAGGTAACATTTCTGATGAAATTAGAAATTCGACCTTGGACGTGATTTTTGATTATGCTCAGCTTCAATGGCCTGTATCTCGTAATTTACTATGCCGGTATTAAGGTACCTTTAGATATGACGGGACACATATGTTCCCTCAGCCTTGTACAGATTTCAATGTGTACCTTACACAGTGTCTCTATATTAAGCAATATTAAGTCAGTCATATATAAACGTTGCAACAGAAGTTTTCAATATCAGACTCTTAAAGCAGTTCAACAACTTCAAATAACAAACTTAAATATCAAAAAATTATGCAGAATCTGCACACAAAAAATGTGTCACCGCCAAACAATTTAAAAAGGAGAAGAGATATTAAGAGTGCCTGGTGGCCCCGCCCGCCACCGCCCAGCGTAGTGACAACCCTGGAAGCGATGTTCACTGCCATTTAGATTTGACAGCTGTGTGAATCCTTTAGGATGGCGACCATCTTTGATTATTGCTCATAGAGAGCGAGTTATTGTACCTCCATCCTTTTACAGCTGCACATGCTATATTTTGAGACTCTTCAAAATGGTGCACCTCGCTCAGAGATTTACATGATCTGCTAAGGAATCGGGCTATTTCCGAACAAAATCCGAAGCTACAATAGCTTCGTTCCATGAGCGACAACAAGATGGCAGCAATCACCTTGCAAACACTAGTTGAATCCCCTGGTCTATGCTGTCAAAGGCATTTACAACTAAAGATAGCAACCCTTGATGTCCAACTAAAATGGGAAGCTTAAATGGTCACTTAAGTTTGTTTTTCTTTTATCACAGAAAGCTATGCTCACTTCTAAAAGAGCTGCTTTCATCATTTAACCTTTTCTTACCACATACAAGAAAGACGAAGATGCTTAAGTTGAAAATATGTTAATATGCTAAGTTGCTAACCAAGCATCTTCATAGCGTCTAAAATCAAACTAGACACTGCTTCTTGCTTGTAAGTAACCGACATTACAAAATATGTGATTGATTAAATAGGGTAAAGTTTGTACTATTTTTGGTACTATTACATGATTGTTGTTGAATACAGAAGTAATTTCCTTGGTCTTCATAGTACTGTTGATAATTTTTCATCTGAAAATTTTACATTTTCCTGCCGTGTATATTTCAAAATTAATGTCGAAGGTATGAAGATGCGATTCCCTGGATGGTTTCACATCTTTTAATAATTGTTGCATCAGATTCTGTTGAATGCACTGATGTCACAGAATGAAATACCAACTTCTGATTATTCAACTGAGGCTGTTCCATGTTACTCCGTGGCGTGAAACATTATCTTACAAAATGTATCTCTGAAGCTAAAGTAATTCTTTTTTCAACCCTTTCTTTACAATACTGTAAATTAAAGTATCTTTCGACTTATTCTTACGAAAAACTTTCATCTATCAGCGAAGAAATGCTTAACATTGGGGAAACATTGGAGCACTCCATAAAAATTTCACAGCAAATTTCACACCAGTAACAGTGAATGAGTATGTCAAATTCAACAACTACATCCGAAACAAATAATGCTGCACTTTGCGACACTGCATATTTCATAATTATTGCTGTTGAAGACACTTAGGGTAAAAACATAGCCGGCCTCCAAACAATATTTTCTCTACCAAACATTTGGTCGTGACGTCACCAAATATTTACCATCAAAGTATGAACCAGTAACAAAAATTTGGTGCAATGTATATGGCAATTCACTACATGTGCAATCTAGCGCGAAATTTTATTTGGTCTCAACTCGATGTTGAAGTTATTTTATTTGGAGTCACTCGTCATTTTGACGTCACAACCAAATGTTTGGTAGCGAAAATTTTGTTTGGAGGCCGACTATGTTTTCACCCTTAGAAGTTATTCACTGGTTGGCCTTCATTACTGCTGATATCAAGTTGTCTGTCAGATATAATGCCTCACTATAATACTGCTACATCATCTGTGTACATCATGATATCTGCTGAAGACATGTAGAAGCGATTCCCTGGATGGTTTTTATTGCTCTTGATAATTGTTCATCGGATAGGGCTACAGTGACTGCTATGCGTATACTGAAAATAAAACATAAAAAAGAAAAATAGTGAAGATATAGCAAGCACAGAATTAGTTGCAAGAGATACCTGTCCTTTTTCAGACCAATTTTCAAACCCAGGACAGAAAAATCTTTTACATATTTGCAAAAAAAACGATCCTATCCCTTAAAAATTATTCATACACTCTGCGTTAAGTACGCGTTGAAATTGTAAATCTAATTGGACAGTTGGTAACTTTTACGCATTCATTAATCTCATCTAGTTGACACGCTGCGTATCGCATAGTGCATTGTACAATTACATGTACGCGTATGCGCAACAAGCTCGTGCTTGTATGGCAAATTTCTTTTTTTAAAGAAAGGTAAATCTAAATTACAATGATTAACATGGGACGATGGATGGCTGTATTTTCTTTATTTTATTGAAATAGCAAACACATTTTAAAATAATTATGCTGTTTAATTTCACTTGCGTCAAGTAATACGCAGTTATTAGTCTATAACAACATTTTACTTTTACCCTACCAGCACTGCGGTGCATTGGTAAAACCATGTATATATTTGAGAGGTCATGGTTGCAAGCCCCAGCCAGGCCAATGCAGTGTTGAGTCTGAGCAAGATTCTTTATCCACATTGGTGATGGAATGGGTACCAGCTGTAAAGAGTACTGGGAGGGGTAAGCAGACTCTTTGTGCCGGAGGAATGGTATAACCCACACACATTCACAGTATACGGAAAATAAGACTGGCACCACAGCCATTAGCAAAAATCTTCCGTTTCGACTTTATTTTTCTTTCCTTACCTAAAAACCAACCATAAATCATAATCTAATCCTAGCTCTACACCATGGCCTCTTCAGAATGCTATACCATACCTAAACTCTGACCCTTTTATATTTCAGATGGAGTATAAGTGTGTTTGGTTCACAAAAGTGTGAATGGAGTTTCAAAAAAAAGTCAGGCATATTCTTACCTTGGTGGTGGTGGGAAGGCCTCTTCTTCATCAAGATATCGTGCAACAGTTAATACCACTCCTTCATCTAACGCCTGAAAACCACAATAACAAATGATTAAACATAATATTTTAAACAGCATCCGTAAATGTAAAAAAATGAACTAATTAATAAAATATAGGAGATTAAGAGTGCACTATGCCTCCTCGATTGTAATTCCATGTAACCTTGGCACACTTTATAGTCGAGCGTTGAACCTTGATCAGTCCAAAAACAAACCACACAGCCCAGTTCAGCTCCTCATGTTTTCATTGTGTTTCCATAAACAAATAGCACTTAGTTCCTTGTCCAAGGGAATTTCAAATACACTAAATTTTGGGCACCAGCTGCACTTTAATCAAGCACTCTACCGTTTGATTTAACTTGACTACTAAATGGACCCATTTTCTCAAGGGCTAAATGTGATTTTACTGATCCCCCTCATCTCCCCCACCACTCAAACTATCCAACCACCCCTCCCCCCTCCCCCACCACAACCATCAACCCAACCCTGTTTGTTATAGATATTATAGAAAGAAATGGAATATGAAACATGCTGTAAGCGTACCCAGCCACAGATTGGCAATTTGACTGAGAATGCAGCTATCGAGCAAGTCAGGCATTGTTCCTTGCTGACGCACAATTTGGCGGAAAAATGTAAGATGCGTGTTGCGTTGTAGTCAAGTAATAGCAGAGCGAAACAGAACGCAGAGCTGGGTCACCACGCACCCGCTCAGCGTCAGTAAAGGCACGGTGCCAGCGTGGCGAAATCCTATAACTAGTATAATCCTATAACTAGCAAATAGTCCCATTCCCTATCTGTACTTTATTCAATCTATGGCTATAAGCTTACCTTTGCAACTATAGTCTGTAGAAATTTCATATCTACATCTCGGTGCCCTTGCTCAGCTAAGGTTAAATGTTGAATCGGGGATATATCTGCACCTTGCACCCTCATGCCATCAATTCTACCATTATAAGAAAGAAAAGTTATCACTTTATTTATTTTATTTATATTATTTGAAATATTCTTACTGGTTAAAGGACCATGGTCTGATTGCTTCAACATTTTTCAAACTTTTTTCTGATTTTGGTACTCATATATTACTCATATTTTTATCATATCTCATTTGAAATTTTACAGCTGAAGCATGTTTTGTTTTGGAGATATGAGTAAAAATGAGTCTAATTATGGCAACCAAAGTTATTTTTACAGCAAAATATAATAAGCAGCTATGACAAAAAATAATGGCTCATAAAATCTAAAGAGTTGGTTCAATTCAACTGAAATTTGAAATATAGACCATTTTTATAGTGATCTTTCATATGAAGTTGAAATCCAAAGTTTGAACACTTGGACCATGCTCCTTTAACAGGAAATAAACAACAATGAAAAAAAAAACCTGTTCATTATGCACTGAAAACTTAGAATAAAGCTAATAAAAGCAATCATCAAACACTTTGCATTCTAGTATTTTGCTTCTAAATTCTGTTGAAAAGGTTATGAGATTTCTGGCAAATTGGAAACATTTAGAATGAAGTTTTATTCTCTACACATAATTTATCAAGAAGATTTTAATTGTTCAAAGTATTCAAACACGCTAAAGAGTCTTTCATCACACATTACAAATCAACAACTCTGCATCTGATGCGTCCACATATTTTTATCACTCTCTTTAGCCATTCTTGTATGATAAAAACATGTGGACGCATGGATATGCATCATCAATGAATTGTGATGAACAATTTCAAAATGTTATATTTATCTAGGCAACCAGACATGACTTACTTGAGCAACCAACGTTGCGAGCGAAACCACCGCCCTTCAGCTGGGTTGTGATGTAGACCTTGTTTCTAGATGGAATTGACTCAATCAGATGTTTGAGATGTCATCTTGCGAGGAAGTGTCTTTATTGTTCTGTCCTGGGTGTGTGATAGGTTGACTTTGACACTACCAATACGGTTGAGAGAAGGTTATTCCGCTCTCACCAAGACAGCCTCCCTAACTCCACATTCAAAGCTATCACACGCCTGGGACCAAACAATAAAGACACTTCCTCGCAAGATGACGTCATCTCAAACATCTGATGACATCAATTCTATCTAGAAACAAGGTCTACATCACAACCCAGCTGAAGGGCGATGGTTTTGCTCGCAACGTTGGTTGCTCAAGTAAGTCATATCTGGTTGCCTAGATTAATATAACATTTTGAACTTGAATCAACCCAGATGAATGAGAGTATACATGATCATTTGTGATGAACAATCTAACTCTGTAGCGTGTTTGAAAACTTAAGTCAATATATTAATACTTAAGAATGTGTAATTTGATGAGTAGTTCTATTTAATTGCCCATCAACATTGATAAAGAAACTTACTTTGAAAGCTCTCTATGTACATATTGACACTTCTTCTGAAGATCTTGCAATATACTTGGGTTCTCCTTGATTATGTCTACAGCAACTAAAGCAGGAGTGGCTAACATCGGCGGAAGAGATGCTGAGAAACAGTAGCCTAGGCCTGATAATCTCTGTAGAAAACGGGAAATAGCAAATAAATGATTATGTCTACAGCAAGTAATGCAGGGTGGCTAACATCGGCGGGAGAGATGCTGAGAAACATTAAAACATTAGCCTACAAAATGAAGTCCTGATAATATCTGAAGAAAATGGGAAAATAAAAAATAAAATGATTATGTCTATAGCAACTAAGGTGGGGGTGGCTAACATCGGTGGGAGAGATGCTGAGAAACAGTATCCCAGTCCTGATAATCTCTGAAGAAAACAGGAAAATAAAAAATAAACGATTATTTCACAGCAACTAAGGCAGGGGTGGCTAACATCAGTGGGAGAGATGCTGAGAAACAGTAGCCTAGTCCTGATAATCTCTGAAGAAAACAGGAAAATTAAAAAAAAATGATTATGTCTACAGCAACTAAGGCAGGAGTGGCTAACATCGGTGGGAGAGATGCTGAGAAACAGTAGCCCAGTCCTGATAACCTCTGAAGAAAACGGGAAAATAAAAAATGATTAGGTCTACAGCAACTAAAGCAGGAGTGGCTAACATCGGTGAACGTAGCCTAGTCCTGATAATCTCTGAAGAAAACAGAAAATAAAAAATGGTTATGTTTACAGCAACTAAGGCAGAGGTGGCTAACATCGTTGGGATCGAGAGATGCTGAGAAACAGTATCCTGGACCGGATAATCTCTGAAGAAAGCAGGAAATAAAAATGATAATGTCTACAGCAACTAAGGCAGGAGTGGCTATTAACATCAGTGGAGAGATGCTGAGAAACAGTATCCTAGTCCTGATAATCTCTGAAGAAAACAGGAAAAATTTAAAAAAATGATTATGTCTACAGCAACTAAGGCAGGGGTGGCTAACATCGGAGGGAGAGATGCTGAGAAACAGTAGCCTAAGCCTGATAACCTCTGTAAAAAAATGGAATTAAATCAGCATGTGTTGACCTAAGGCCAGGCCTGTAGCCAGGATTTTTTCAGGAAGGGGGAAGATTGGTACAGCGGACCCCTTTGAAGGAAATATTTTGATAGGAGCCATGTATCCAATATAAAAAAATCCATGTTTCCTCTGATATTTGATCTTCCATAACCATAAAAATGGCCGATTTCCTGGACCATATACAAATAAACCACACACATTTTCTCGATATGTACCTATGTAATTTATTATTCAATGATTGTTATCATTGTGTAACCGTAAAGAACTGTTTCAGGTTATAAGTATTCTAACAAATTTGCTGATATTTATATAAACTCCATTTTTGAATGTGCAGAAGTATACAGTATGTATAGCACGCCATATTTTTAAATGCAGTGAATGTAATTCCTGTTGAGTTATTTAGATCTATATGTAAAGTATAAAATGCAAAAAAAATGATGCAAATGATGAACGGTTCTCTAGATATGGCTGGTTAAAGGTTTTCTGTGTAAACAATTTTTACCGCCAGTGTACTTGGTACCAACAACCCTACAAAGGTCATACTACTGTTTTGAACAATTGAGTGTGGACACAGGTTTGAATCGATCGATTGCCTTGACTGCAATCATGTTGGACTGCAGACTATTCACCAATACATGTTACTCAGGAAGCAATTTTGTTTCTACTCTTGCGAACAAAGGTATATCATAAGCATGTATTGAATGGACTTGAGCATTCCGCTATATTCCGTCATGTGAGTGCAAAAAAAGTCATATCTGCAATAGATTATTATACAAATATTTAATGTCTGAGAGTGCAATAGTACAAAATATATCATGAGGTCAAATTTTGACTTTTCTATTTCACGAGGCGTAGCCGAGTGAAATAGATCAGTCCAAATTTGACCGAATGATATATTTTGTACTATTGCACGTGCATAGGCATTCAATATTTGTTTTATATCATGATATCACACAGGTTTGTTTCATGCCGTGCAATAGTACAAACTATTGCACAGCTCAAATCGCTGCAATCATGATATAATTGTTAATAAATTTTACATTGAACACTGTATGATGTCCAGTCTTGGGTCAGTGGCTCTTGAAATGGTACTTCAGGTGACCTGAAGAACACCACTGACAAAATGGAGAAAAATTCAAATTGCAGTGACAAGGTGTTACAAAAACAAAACATATGGCAGCTATTGCGGATACAACTTTCTTGTACTCACATGACAATTCCTGGTATCAAATGTCAGAGGAACAATCTCTTATAACATACTTAAGTATCATAATGTTAAATCATGGTAACAAGTTAAAGAATGCTTCCTTAGTTGCAGAGCGCCAATAGGGCAAACTACACGACAGCTAGGAATGTACATCCATTTAGATTCCTGGGATGTACAACCATGTACATTCAACTCGATACGTTTGTGCGCCTTTGACGTGCGACTTGGTAATGTGCATAGGTATACTGCGTAGGTACAAACACATACGCGCACTTGAGTACGCAGTGTGAATACACATCTGTTTGACGAGCCACGAAGACACGATCTCTACGTCTGGCATGTATATGGATGTACTTACCAAACTCTTGTGTAGTTTGCCCCAATGTAATATTGCCATCCATAATGAAAGCTTACCTGATGGTCGACGATATACTTGCTTCCCATACAGAACCCGCCTAGTGTTCCCATCGCCATCTCCAATGATACTGTGATTAAATCTATGTCTGTTATCTGGAAAAATAACACAAACAGGTTCGTTGTACTTTGCATCTCAATGCTTTGGTAAAGGCATGAGTTTTCATTCCAACAGTGACCTTCTTCTACTAGTTGTATCCCATAAAATTATCTGTCAAAGCACATTATAAGCATTTCTCTGACTACTTATTTAAAAAAATCTGCAACATAACAGATCTTTTGCTTAAAATCAAATTATTTTATTCATACTACAAAAAAAATTAGGTTATGTTGTATGCACACCTGGTTGTATGCTATGCTAAAAGTGACTGCACTAAATTGTCCAACTAAGAAGCTTGTTATTCACATCTACACAAATACAGAAGTAGAACACAGTAATAACAGTAATTGGACTATGGTCAATAAAAGAAATGGGGACATCATCATAGTTAATAGCATCATAACATTAAAAGAAAAACACTGTAAACAGGTCCCCCAAGGAAAAACATTCCTACAGAGGACCAACAGCTTAAGATGATTTGCAAACCATAGAGCAATTATGGTGCGTTCGAGTCCAGTCATTTTATCACTGCAACATCCCTCGTTACGCAGCTTTGAAATGTTAAAGAACA
This sequence comes from Ophiothrix spiculata, assembly GCA_000969725.1. Lineage (NCBI taxonomy): Eukaryota > Metazoa > Echinodermata > Ophiuroidea > Amphilepidida > Ophiotrichidae > Ophiothrix > Ophiothrix spiculata. The sequence goes on from JXSR01S010612.1 coordinate 47,389, forward strand.
CTTGTAGTCCGTGTAAAGACTGCATATCGATTGATATTGCAGTGATGAAATCGCTGGACTTCTAAGTGCAGCATTAGAGTAAATTTTTCTTGCTCAAGGAATCTCTGTATTACAAGTCTCAGGCTCTAACTGCTCTGCCAAGCTCTTTTCTACAACAATTTGCGAATACATATTTTAGCAATTTAAAAAAATTGTGTTTTTTATCTTCTCTTTTATACAAAACAGAATCTTTCAATTAGATGTATTCAATCAAAAAGCTGACATTGTAGGACAAGAGCTGGACTGGTGGCACTTCATATATGGAATACACCAAACTGGTTGCCAGTACAAAAGGTGTTACTCAAGTTTTTGTCACATAACAAACAGCCGCCGACTGCCGTCTGGTAATTGGAAGAAAGCTGCAAGGCCAAAACATCAGTATGATATTAGTGAATGCTTGCATTGCCAAGTTGGTCACTGGTCAGGTGCCAGTTGTTATGTGACCATAACATAGACATTGTTAACAAGCCGCAAAGTTTTAAATCTCAAGTTAAAAATTTTGCGGCTTATACTTTCGACACCTCTAGGGCTCACAACACCGCCCAGCCTCCGCACGGACACCTTTTGGTCTATTGAACGATGTAATGCGTTCCCCAGTCAGCATCTTCTGAATTTCAGCCCATATAACGCAGTAAACACATCGTAGACTTGCTCCAAGTCTCTGTTGTCCTGTACTCTCTCCAAAATATTCAGTTTTCTGTGAAAGTTATATTTTCACTGTCCATGCTTAAATATGCTATTTTTAAAACAGTTGCACAGGTATCCAATATAGGCCTACTTTAATTCTCACAAAAGTCCCACATTGCAGCGGAGAAACAAAAAATCATCACTGTTTGCATAAAGTTCCTTCAAACTTTCTATTTTGGTATTTAACAATGGACCATAGAACCTCAACCTATCCTGACCATGGCCTGACAGAGGAAACAAAGTAGTTGAAGTTCATTAATCCAATTAGACCATAAGTCCAACCACATTACATTCCCCTATGTGAACTTTGTTAGCAAGCAAATGTATTATGTGACTGTTACAACATACATATATAATATGAACTGTTTGACTACAGACAAAGGATCTTCTGTCCAGGGTGTCTACTAGCCTATCTGTTATTTCTACCAAGCAACTAGAACAGAGGGAGGTATTACCACTGATTTAACTGTCTACCATATACATTGGGAAGTGAGAATAATTAAAGAAATGGGAAGCAGGCCTTGCATATATTGGATATTGGAATTATAGGGGATACAACCTCAAGCCTTGGAGCAAGGCTAACACATCGTAAACCTCGCCACAAGATAATGTGACCAAGGTATCAGCTGTATATCAACTTACATCAACATCATAATGTTCGGTGACTCCTTTGCCTGTTTTTCCAAGAACTCCAAATGACACGCTCTCATCCATAAAGATTCTCACTTTGTACTTGTATTTTAACTCAATCTGTGGAAATGAACATTGAGACATAATCATCATTTCAATAAATTAAAGGTGTATATTCCAATAACTTTGACTCAAAATTTGAAAGTGCATGCCTATTTTTCTCATAAACCCTTTAAATTTTTACAAACATAATGGCCCGAATTCCAGAAAAGTGTTTAGCTAAACCACAGTTAACTGAACATCAACTGTCCAGGAATGATACGCACCACTGCAGCTTTTCAAGCAAAACAGTTCAATGAGCCGTTCTGTTGACGAGGAAGTAAAACCATGGTTTAGCTAAACAATTTTCTGGAATACGGGCCATTATGTTTTGTTGAAGAGAAATAGTCAAAATAGTGCTGAATTACAGGAATATTTTGTTAACAAGAATTATACTGTAGGTTTCTATAGGTCACTCTCAGACACATTTTTGCCTGTAGCATTAATTTGGCTCAAGGAATGAAACATTGCAACTGCTATATGAAAGTGATGACCCTTCGTTCAAATACAGAAAAGTATATGTTAAATTTGTCATCAGATCGGAATACTACCTTTAAGCAAGAAAAAAAGTGCCACAACAAATCAGCCTAACTTGTGCTGCAAAAAAAGGGTTACAACCATACAGTCCTACATTTCGACACTTTTAATAACAAAATTCATTTTAGTTGGTAATTTTGAATTTCCACAAAATCTCATTAAGACTAAAAAGCCGGACAAGTAAATCATCTGGACGCTCCTATACTAATGTCTCAATTACAATTTTTAATAATTTCTTTTAAAACAAAGTTATCTTTTTATTATCATTTTTCAGGAATGGAAAATCTATGAACATGCTTTTGCAATGCAGAAAATTAACAATTTCACATCTGATGCCATCATACATTGTATATTTGGTCATTTTTTTTGAGGTCGGGCCCATTTGCGTTACAACTCACTCACTTCATCCATACCTAACTCCCTCCTGGTAATGGTTGATTAGAGATAATAAACACCTTTATTTGGCTATTATTT
>JXSR01S010613.1:4881-19064 GCA_000969725.1 Ophiothrix spiculata
TGAAAAACGTGATTTTTAGGTCCAATTTGATTTGACCCCGCCTTGTTCAAGGTCACTTTTCTACTCAAGTTGAGTAGTCATATGGAATGTCTATCTGTAGTAGAGTGATAAGCAGGTGGTTGAATGTCTTTGTCACGCTTGACTGAGCCAAGAGAATGCTTGGAAGCAAAGCACAAAATGATCCTTCAACGCCCCTCAATTTACAAAAAACCGTGTATATCAAGTATTGACGCACTTTGAAATAACGAAATAAATCATTTTAACAAGAACCAACAGTCATGCAGTTGACATGAATATATAGCAAGGAATATAGAAACTGTCGCAAGGCAGCGGCATTACATTGCAAAATCAGGTGACAAAAAATAATGAGCACGCTTTGACCACCCGTTAGAAATGGTAAAATATTTAAATAAAGAACAGGCTGCAAGATATAAAGAATGACTAGTAACGAGTCAAAAAAGAAAAGAAGCTCTGCTGCAACAATTGTTAAAAGAAGTTACAACCCAAAAGGTAGAATAAGAATGATTTCCCAAATAATAAATGCTCTGTTGGGAGTTTCGTAGTAGATGATTGGACATTTTGTCTCAAAATAATTTATCAGGTTCAAAAGTTCAAGTACTCAAATTTCGTATTGCTTAATATGTGGTAGATAGTAAATAGTTCCAGAAGCTGAAGACAACTATTTTATTTGAAAAATCCTCTCTATTTCCTCTATTAATGAATTGAATTAGAATATTTTTGTACCTGAAAAAAGTGAATCATAGATCGTTTTTTTATTGTCTATAGCTTTTAACTGATAAAATAGTTACATCTACATCTAAATATATACTCAATAAAGTTGCCGCAGAGGCAATATCTAATTGAGAACATATATAATGGACGTCAGACGGTAAAAACGTACAATTGAAAATAACAGTAATAATAATAAGAATTTCTAAAGCGCAAAAACTATACTTAGCGCATATCACTAAGCGCAAAACATGATAAATGGTTAAAACACTTATAATACTTAAACAATATCGTTATTGAGGGTATGCCAAGAAATAGCTTTCCAATGTGTAACTTTACAGATTTACAAAAAAGCAAGAAAGCTTTTCTTTATAAGCACTGACCACGACCGAGTAGATAACAAGAAGAGAGTAAGAATTATTAAAGTTGTTAAACGAAAATACTATCTGATCCATGTAGGCAATTGTCATTAAAATGAGCATGTTTGATAGTATTGCGCTTTAATAAATATCATACAATTTAATACGTTATAATTCTTGATATTTTTTTAATTCTGCTGCTTTTACCAATCTCTATCTGGCATTTACTATTTCCTACATTCTCCATCGTTAATGTTTAACTGAAAAGAAAAGACTGAATAAATCCATACGATTTCACAATTAGCTGAAAGATGATATTGATGATATGTTTGACGCAAACACGATTTGCCTGTTCACCTGCATATTGGATAAAGTTATTGATTAGTTCAGGAATGATTGATGTCAAGGCGAATATCAAGTCATATTTCATTCTAATCAACAAACTTGAACCCTTGTGGTAAATATGCACGGGAGATTGACCAATGCTTGTGATATAGATAGCAAGATGCTATAGAAGACACTAGAAATAAGATGAACGATTTATAAAATCGCTTAAAACAAATAATATTAAAGAAACATGATAAAAACGTATTGCAAAGGCACCAAAGCATAACCCTAGCATCAGATTGTAAATGACCATAAGGGCAATTTCACGGTAACGGAAGGACAATCGTAAACAATTTGCAACATTTAAACACCTGTATTACAAAGACAGACTTTAATTGAGTCACTTTGATACATTCAATAGATAGTTGAAGCCAATCCATATATAATCCATGAAAATTAATGTAATTTTTTACTTTCGTTTACGATTTATGCATATTAATGAGGTCGGTAACGGAAGGACAGCAAATCGGACATGGGTTTTTTCATCACATCAGTTTCTTCCAAATCTCTGTGCGTTTCATGAATGAATATTTTTCTATGTACACTAAATTGAATCCCTGGTGTCTAAGCAAAGTTTTATTAAATGTGTTTTTCGGTGTTTTCAGAACAAAGCCTAATTTAATTATAGATTCGGTTACGGAAGGACTAATGGCATTTGCCTATATATTAGGCTAGTAAATAAGTTTGTTTGTCACTGAAAATTAGTTTAGAGTAACATTAAAGCAGTTTCTAAAGCTAAATATCCAAAATAATCAATGGAAATGTTATGGTAATATTTCTGACCAACAGATTTAGAATGATGCCCTTAATGAGGTAGAAAATGACCACCAAAATACTTCTGAGGTCTTTAAAGTTAAAACATCACATATTAAAAATTATAAAGGTTCTTCCCAAGTTGTGTTATTAACATGTTGCATTTCAAAATGGCACCCATAATGAGGTCCAAAACAGCTCTTACAATGCAATTTCGACATTCAAAAGCGACTGCATTAAGATAGCATTATAATAATCTGAAAGGAGCTAACTTATTAGGGTTACAGCAGAAACCTTTCTCTCCAGAAAATGTTTCTCTTAAGATCCAAAATGGCCAGCAAATTACTAAAAAGCTAGCAAAATATGTATTTCACAGCCCTTTTAGGCGTTCTCTCAAGATGTTAATGTAGCAATGCAAGTGACAGGTATTGGCAATATAATTAGTATATATGTATAAAAAAAATATATGGATATAGACAAGAAACTATGATTTCTTAACCCCATTTTTTAATGATTTCCAAGATGCCCAATATGCATATTGAAAAATGTTACCATGATTACCTTTTATTAAATTGCTCAAAATGCTTTAAAAAGAAATGTCAATGATACAATAAATCATTGGCAGTGACCAGAATAATAAAATCTAGGTTAATCGCTTTCAATGCTACAATTACTTCATGTGTTTGTCATTTATAGAATCAAACCGATTAGGAAAAGAAAACAACTTGACTGCTTTAACCTTGTACTTTGGCTTAATCAGTCAATATTGCTTAAACTGACGTTTGTAAACATTTATGTGACTCGTTACATCAATAAGTACAACATTGAGTTTGCACGAAAAATATATCAGTGCATTCAAATAATTTTCCCTAGCAAATTTGCCAAACATGCCAATTTGGTATCATTTTGGCGAGTTTGGAATGGCTCCTTTGAAAACCATCAATATCTTGAGTTTAAAACTGTAATGCGTTTTTCTCAGAAGTGTGTCAAGGTTGTCATTCTATGGTTTCTTTTAGCTCGGTAATCGAATGTTCGATGCCTTTATTTTTGATATTATTTTAAAGCTGATTGAACAAGGTTTCCAGTCATGCCAAAGACTCAATTTTGAATTTTTGACCCAACATGAAGCGCCCCCTGTCACCCATGACTTTTGATTTTTTTTTTTTTTTTTGGCTTATTTGATTTGGTTTTGGTAGATATGAATACCCTCCAAACGATTTGGCTCAAAGATGCTTACTTTTTCTGTTATGGCAATTTGTTGAATTAAATTCGGGATCCCGAATTTAATTCAACATGTGTAAGTATACTAGGAAAGCATGTGTGTGCTTTTTATCCATTTTTTGGTGGCAAAGCATTTTTTTCGCAAAATACATTTGAAAACGCTTTTAGATAGTCAAATTCCTCCATTCTATGCTGTTTTTACTATAAACCATTTTTAACCAAAATCTTATAGTATTGCTTTAAATGTAATTTGTTATTTTAAAAATGCAACATATGTCTAAATAATGGTCTATCTTGCAAGCTTTACCATAAGATATCTAGTCATTTGAATACAAGCCTCAAATTTCTTAACTCAAGTTCCTGAAATTTATTCTTTTAAGAATAAATTTCAGGAACTTGAGTTAAGAAATTTAAAACATTAATACCCTTTATCCTCCAATAAGCAATTTCCGGAAGTAATTCTCTTTTGTCCAAAATTATGGGATTTTCCCCCAAATATACAGTGATTTGTTTTTTAAATAGTTAAGCAACATGCAAAATCTTGAGAGTTATTTTGATTTATTGCTAACCTCAGGCAATATACCGTCATAATACTGTTGAACCGTCCTATTTATATATATCGGTAATCATCTGCCTTTAAGACATGATTATGAACATATCAAAAATGACAGGAGAAACTTTTAGGAAGAACGCTGTTGAAAATGTCAGGTTTTAATGTTAAAACAAATATAGAATTATTTTATGGGAGGCTATTAAGAAAGAGGGCATTGTAAATTGTTAGAGGAAAATTATCTTAATGAAAGAATCTTTTCAGAGAATGCAAGCTTCTTTTCATTTCAATGCAAAAGAAATATACACGTATTCGATCAAACTATTTATATTAAACCTAATTCCCAGTTATATAATTTAGAGAGTTCTAATATGAAATGAATTACAAAACGAGTACTTGCCCTAAAATATTGCAAAAATCGTTTCATTTCTTTTTAATCAATAATTACCCTGTGTGTTTCTTTTTATATAACATTATTTCAAAAGCGACATCAATCTGTACCTGGCATTTGTTATTTCCTTTTTTAAACCAAAAACTGTCGTAATCCATACGCATTATTTGTACACTTGCAATTAGTTGATTTATGATATTGATCATATCTTTTTGTGTAGGAAGCGCAAATAGACTTAGTCTGTTCACCTGCATAATGGACTTAGGTATTGATTGGTTTAAGAATGAATGATTTGAAGGTCAATATCAAATGTGGCCGTCCATTTCAAAGGAGCTGTGAAATTGTGAATGCAGCAAATTTCGTTTTGCGCTACAGGTGAAAATACATGTCAAGGTCGTAATTTTCAAAAAATGACTTTTTGACATATTCACAATCCTTTTGCGTACTTCAAAACAACATCAAAATTTCATTTCAAGAAAATCATCGGAAGTATGAAATATATCTGTATATTGTAAGGACAATCAACAGACAGTGTAGGGCTCACTGATCTTAGAACGCCTTTATCTCAGCTATGCATTTTACTCCCTGACAACCTTAACTTGATTTCTGGTAATCACGTGAAGTTTTTTAAGATGTCATTTTAATCCTTTTAGCATTGTCTTTGCAAATACTCAAAAAAGTGGAAATGACAATCATAAGTTGCATTTACGGCTAATTTTTGATGGACAGCCATAAATCATAATGTTTTGCTTTCAATGTCTTTAACGAACTTAAACTATATAACAACTACAGAAAATTGCAAGAAAATTTGCGGAATGCTTATAGTATAGACTAAAAAATTATCATTGAGTCATGTAATTAATTATGAATCAAAAATTGTTATTTTTTAAAACCCCATTCATGCATTTTAATATTATCAAAACTTTTAATGTCATTGACTCAAATTGGCAAAAATAGATACAGCAAGATTTATTTACCTTATCATTAATGCTTACAACACGTTCGTATGGATTTTTAGTGCTGGTAAAGGAGCAAAAAGTGAGTAAAAATTACTCTTTAGTGATGACTCACCCCGAAAGAGTGGACTTTGCAGATGATATAATTTTTTGATTTTATCATTTCATCTATAACATCCTTCATTTTCTTCATTTTTTGCTGCCTATTTTCCTTAATTTCTCGAATAGTGTTATGTCGCAAAGTCCCCCTTTTCGGGGTGAGTCATCACATTTAACAACTGCTGGTGTTACGTAATTTGAGCGTTTTGTTATATTTGTTGAGTAGACAAGACTGAAAAATTTCAAGAAAATGATCGGAAATATAAAATATATATCTATATATAGGACAATCAACAGAAACTGCAGGGCTTACTGATCTTAGAACGCCTTTATCTCAGCTATGCATTTTACTCCCTGCCAACCTTAACTTGATTCCTGGAAATCAAGTAAAATTTCTAAGGTGTCATTTTAATCCTCATAGCATTGTCTTTGCAAATACTTGCAAAAAGTGGAAAAGAATGCCTTTACAACTACTTCTGGATGGACAGTCATAAATCATACTGTTTTGCTTTCAGTGTCTTTAACGAACTTGAACTATATAAAAACTACAATTTATTACAAACGAAAATTGCAAGAAAGTTTGTTCAATGCTTATAACATAGACTCAAAAATGATCATTGTGTCATGCAATTATGATTTTTACTCAATTCAAGCATTTTAATATTATTATATTGAACATTTCATGTCATTGACTCAAATTGGCAAAAATAGGTCCAACAAGATTTAATTTACCATTAATGCCAACAACATATTCGTATAGATTTTCAGTGCTGGTAAAGGAGTCAAACGTGACTACAAATTACTCATTTGTGATGGCTCATCCCGAAAGAGGGGACTTCGCAGATGATATTAATTTTGATTTTATCGTTTCATCCATAACAGCATTTATTTTCTTTATTTTTTTGCTGCCTATTTTCATTAGTTTCTCGAAAAGTGTTCTGTCGCAAAGTCCCCCTTTTCGGGGTAAGTCATCACATTTAACAATTGCTGGTGTTACGTAATTTGAGCGTTTTGTTACATTTATTGAGTAGAAAAGACTGAAAAAGATAAAATTTGATCAAACTCATAATTTTTAACAACAATTTGTAAAACTATCAGGGAACAACATTGAAATCAAAGTAATATCTGAGTGTCTATCACATCTACGTAATAAAATGCTGTTAAGTGCGAGCACACGTGCACAGATATATTTTTGTACTCCCATAAGTATTACTAATTTGAAAGTGTTTAGCTTGCTATATTACATCATTCATATACTGTTGTAACTAGCTAAGCGCCAAAAATCTACTGATCTACTTTTCATTGTATTTGGATTTATAATTTTTAACAAATACCTGTTTTTATGGACATGTTTATCGAACCTCTACAAGATTTGCTCAACCTTATTAAATGATAAATAAGTTATCAATAAATACTATTGTAGTTCCTAAAAAACAAATGAGTGTAACCTAATTGTGGTTTCTATCATTTGAGTAAAGTTAATATGAAATATGGCAAAATTCTACTGAAGTTGCACCAACTTTGCTGATGGTTTTGAACAACATTGATAATATTTTCGTAACCTATACCAACCTGATATAAAAGGACCAACGTTATTCGATTTTGAGTAAATATTGTAAACATATTATAAGGACCCTAATTACTATATTTTGAGTTAGCTAAATTGAAACACCTAATTAGTGGTGACTCAAACTACAACATGTCATAAGTACTAAATTGAATTAAGTGTAACCCGGTTACATTTACTTTTATTGATAACATCCAATAAACAGTGGTGCAGCTGGGGTTGATTGCGTTGCGTTGCGTAAAAAATTATGGTGGTTTTTTTTTTATATTTCAAACGACAGTTATTTGGGTTTTTTTTATTGGTCAAGCAACATGCAAAATCTTTGAGAGTTATTGCTTACCTCTGGCAATATACCGTCATAATACTGTTGAACCGTCCTATTTATATATATCGGTATTCATTTGCCTTTAAGACATGATTATGAACATTTCAAAAATGACAGGAGAAACTTTAAGGAAGAAAGAACGCTGTTGAAAATGTCAGGTTTTAATGTTAAAACAAATATAGAATGATTTTATGGAGGCTATTATGGGTGGGTTACCTTTTCCAAACTTTTGAAGTGAGGATCTAAAATGACTAAGCAATAAAGTTCATTTTATCGTGATACACTTGAATGTTCTTATATATTTCCCAGTTATGTGATATCTTCTAAGTAGCTTTGACTGAAGGATGCAAATTCTTTTTCAAAAATATTATTTCTATTTGTTAAACTTAAAAGTACCAAATATTGATGTACCTAAACATAACGGATTTCTTTGGAGTATACTAAATAATGAGGGTATTTTCTCCTACTTATCGCACGTGAATATTAAACTATGTGCAAAAATCTTTTCACTGAATGTACGCTTTTTTTCTTTTCAAAGCATAAGAAATCTACACGTATTCGATCAAAGTATTTGTATTAAACGTACTTACCAGTTATATAATTTAGAGTGTTTCAATATAAAATGAATTACAAGACGAGTACTTGCCCTAAAAATATAGCAAAAATCGTGTGTTACTTTTAACATAAAACATTGTTTCAAAAGCTTCATCAATCTGTTACAGTACCAGGCATTTGTTTCCTGTTTTAAACCAAAAACTGTCGTAATCTTTATGCATTATTTGAACACTTGCAATTAGTTGATTTATGCTATTGATTGTTATTTGTTTGTTTAGGAAGCGCAAATGCTTCCCGCCGCGGCAAAAGGGTGCAGTTGTCGGCTCCTACATGTTCCTCATTGTACCATATCTGATGTATACAAATACCATACATCAGATATGCTACAATGAGCAACATGTGTGAGCCGACAACTGCATTCTTTTGCCACGGCGGGACACAAATAGACTTAGCCTGCTCACCTGCATAATGGACATAGGTATTGATTAGTTCAAGAATGAATTATTTGAAGGTCAATATCAAATGTGACCGTCTACTTCAAAGGAGCCGTAAATGCAGGAAACTTTATTTTACGCTATAAGTGAAAATACTTGTCAAGGTTGTATTTTGCCGAAATTGATTTTTGACAGATTCACAATCCTTATGCTAACTTCAAAACATCAGCAAAGTTTTATTTCAAGAAAGTGATCGTAAATATGAAATATATTTGTATATTGTAAGGACAATCAACAGAAAGTGTAGGGCTCACTGAGCTCAGAAAGCCTTTATTTCAGTCATACATTTTACTCCCTGACAACCTTAACTTGATTCCTGGAAATCAAGTGAAGTTTTTAAAGATGTCATTTTAATCCTCATAGCATTGCCTTTGCAAATACTTGCAAAAAGTGGAAAAAATGCCTTTACAGCTACTTTTGGATGGACAGTCATAAATCATAATGTTTTGCTGTCAGTGTCTTTAACGAACTTGAACTATATAAAACTACAATTTAATACAAACGAAAATTGCAAGAAAGTTTGTCCAATTGTTAAAACATAGACTCAAAAATAATCATTTTGTCATGTAATTATGATTTTTTAAAATCATTTTTAAAATACTCAATTCAAGCATTTTAATATTATTAAAATTTTAATTTCATTGACTCAATTTAGATTTATTTACCTTATCATTAATGCCTACAACATGTTCGTATGGATTTTCAGTGCTGGTATAGGAGCTAAAAGTGAGTAAAAATTACTCATTTGTGATGGCTCATCCCGAAAGAGGGGGCTTTGCAGATGATATCAATTTTGATTTTATCATTTCATCTATAACAGCATTTATTTTCTTTATTTTTTGCTGCCTATTTTTATTAGTTTCTCGAAAAGTGTTCTGTCGCAAAGTCCCCCTTTAAGTAAGTCATGACATTTAACAATTGCTGGTGTTACGCAATTTGAGCTTTTGTTACAATTGTTGAGTAGACAAGACTGAAAAAGATAAAATTTGATCAAACTTATAACTTTTAACAACATAATAATTTGTAAAACTATCAGGGAACAACATTGAAATCAAAGTAATATCTGAGTGTCTCTCACATCCACGTAATAAAGTGCGAGCACACGTGCACACATATATTTTGTACTCCCATTAGTATTACTAATTTTGAAAGTGTTAAGCTTGCTATATTACATCATTCATATACTGTTCTACTTACTACTTAGTTTGATGGGTATATTGTTAGGCATGTTTAAAAGCCTCTGTGACCCCATATCCAGATTTGTTCCAAAAATTATCAAGCTGCTGTTTGAACTGATTTATAGTCTTGACTTCAACAACATGTTCAGGTAGGCTATTCCAGGCAGAAATGACCCGTACTGAGAAAAAATGGTTCCTGCAGTTTAATCCTTTCTTCAATGTTGGTTTATACAGCTTATACTTGTGTCCCCTGACTCTGCTGCCTTGTGGATGTAACTTGAAAAGCTTGTCTCGTTGGATTCCTTCAAGGCCGTTCATAATCTTAAATGTCTCTATCAGATCCCCTCTTAATCGCCTTTGTTCCAAACTGTACAAGTCTGTCTCTCTCAATCGTTCTGCATAGCTCAGGTGTTTGATGCTAGGGATTAACTTAGTTGCCCTTCTTTGTACCTTTTCTAGACTTGCAATGTCTTTCTTCATATAGGGGCACCAGGCCTGAACAGAGTATTCCAGGTGTGGACGAATGTAGGTTTTATACAACAGAGTGAAGCACTTCTTGTCAAAATACTTAAAGGTGCGTTCGATGATTCGGAGTCTTCCCATTGCTTTGCTTGCTGCTGCTGCACATTGCCTGCTGGATTTCATGTCTTCGGTTATTATTACACCAAGATCTTTCTCTTCTGTATCATGGGGTATTGATTCGCCTCCAAGATTATATTCAGTTCCATTATTGGTGCCTCCCATATGCATTCTCTTGCATTTACTAGCGTTGAAACGCAGTAACCACCTCTCTGACCACTTCTGAAGGGCATCTAAATCATTTTGCATAATCTGATGGTCGCTTACTCCTTGAACCTGTCTGTACACCTTGATGTCGTCTGCGAACATTTTTACATGTGAACTTACATTGTCAGGCAGATCATTTATGTAGATTACAAAGAGGATGGGACCTAGGACTGAGCCCTGTGGTACTCCGCTGATTACGTCAGTCCAGTCAGAAACTGCATCTCCTACTGTGACATGTTGTTTTCTAACTAGCTAAGCGCCCAAAATCTACTGATCTCCTTTTCATTGTATTTGGATTTATAATTTTTAACAAATACCTGTTTTTATGGACATGTTTGTGGAACCTCTACAAGATTTGCTCAACCTAATTAAATGATATTTAAGTTATAAATAAATACTATTATAGTTCCTAAATAACAAATGAGTGTAACCTAATGGTGGTTTCTATCATTTGAGTAAAGTTAATATGAAATATGGCAAAATTCTACTTAAGTTGCACCAACATAAAAAAGGTCCAACGTAGTTCGATTTTGAGTAAATACTGTAAACTTATTATAAGGACACTAATTACTATATTTTGAGTTAGCTAAATTTAAATACCTAATTAGTGGTGACTCAAACTATAACCTGTCATAGGTACTAAATTGAAATAGGTGTAACCTGGTTACACTTATGCACTTATCACTTGTAACTCCGGCCCCCGGGTACCCGGGCACTAGCGGGGAATGCGCCCGAACTCGTTCACCAGAATTTGACGAGTCCCCGCCGAACACTCCGCCGACTTCCCCGTAGGGCGGGGCATCCTCAAAACCGGGTCACCGACGAAGTCCCGGCCCCATACCACGGGGAAAGGGCTTAAATTCCATAGATTTAAGTCCCGGTCAAATTCCCCGCCTTAATGGTCACCATCGAGTCACCGCCGCATCCCCGCACGAGTTCCCCGTCTGGCGGGGACATCAGCATGCACAACTTCCCCGCGCAAGCATGACGAGTTCCCCGCTAGTGCCCGGGTACCCGGGAGCCGGAGTTACAAGTGATAAGTGCTTTTATTGATAACATCCAATAAACAGTGGCGCATCAGGGGTTGGTTGCGTTGCGTTGCGTGAAAAATTATGGTTTTTTTTTCAAATACTTCAAACGCATGAACGACAGTGATTTGTTTTTTTAAATGGTTAAGCAACATGCAAAATCTTGAGAGTTATTGTGATTTATTGCTACCTCTGGCAATATACCGTCATAATACTATTGAACCGTCCTATTTATATATATCGGTATTCATCTGCCTTTAAGACATGATTATGAACATTTCAAAAATGACAGGAGAAACTTTTAGGAAGAACGCTGTTGAAAATGTCAGGTTTTAATGTTAAAACAAATATAGAATGCTTTTATGGAGGCTATTATGTGTGGGTTACCTTTTCAAAATTTGAAGTGAGGATCTAAAATGACCAAGCAATCAAGTTCATTTTTTGGTGATATACTTGAATGTTCTTATATATATTTCCCAGTTATGTGATATCTTCTAAGTAGCTTTGACTGAAGGATGCAAATTCTTTTTCAAAAATATTATTTCTATCTGTTAAACTTAAAATTACCAAATATTGCTGTACCTAAACATAACGGATTTCTTTGGAATATACTAAAATAATGAGGGCATTTTCTCTTAATTATCGCAATTGAATGTTTAACTATGTGCAAAAATCATTTCAGTGAATGTACGCTTCTTTCCTTTTTCAAAACATAGGAAATCTACACGTATTCGATCAAAGTATTTGTATTAAACGTTATTACCAGTTATATAATTTTAAAGTGTTTCAATATAAAATGAATTAGAAGACGAGTACTTGCCCTGAAATATAGAAAAAAATGTGTGCTACTTTTTATATAACGTTATTTCAAAAGCTATATCAATCTGTACCTGGCATTTGTTATTTCCTGTTTTAAACCAAAAACTGTCGTAATCTATATGCATTATTTGAACACTTGCAATTAGTTGATTTATGCTATTGATTGCTTTTTTTTTTGTTTGTTTGTTTGTTAAGGAAGCGCAAAAAGACTTTGCCTGCTCACCTGCATAATGGACTTGGGTATTGATTAGCCACGAATGAATGATTTGAAGGTCAATATCAAATGTGACCGTCCATTACAAAAGAACCGTGAATGCAGCAAATTTCGTTTTGCGCTACCGGTGAAAATTTATGTCAAGGTTGTAATTTTCAAAAAATGATTTTTTGACAGATTCAAAAGATTTTTTAAAGATGTCATTTTAATCCTCATAGCATTGCCTTTGCAAATACTTAAAAAAGTGGAAATGACCATTATGGGCTGCATTTACAGCTAGTTCTGGATGGACAGTCATAAATCATAATGTTTTGCTTTCAGTGTCTTAAGCGAACTTGAACTATATACAAACTACAGAAAATTGCAAGAAAGTTTGCCGAATGCTTATAACATAGACTCAAAAATGATCATTGTGTCATGTAATAATGAATGAAAACATTTTATTTTGTTTTATAAATAATTAAAGCATAAATCATTATGTTTTACTTTAATTGTCTCAAACGAACTTGAACTATATAAAAACTACAGAAAATTGCAAGAAAGTTTGGCCAATGCTTATAGTATAGACTCAAAAATGATCATTGTGTCATGTATTTGTTTTATAAAAACTCAATTAAAGCATTATTATTTAAACTTTAATGTAATTGACTCAAATTGGCAAATTTAGGTCCAGCAAGATTTATTTAATTCATCATAAATGCCAACAACACATTCGTATAGATTTTCAGTGATGGTAAAGGATCCAAACGTGAGTACAAATTACTCATTTAACAATTGCTGCTGTGGCGATATTCGAGCGTGTTGTTGCATTTATTGAGTAGACAAAGTAGAAAAGACAGAAATAGATAAAATTTGATCAAACTAATAATTAATAACAACAGAATAATAAGTAAAAATATCAGGGAACAACATTGAAATCAAAGTAATATATTAGTGTATATCACTCATTTCTAACTCATACGCACATTCACGTAATAAAATACTTAAAAGACATATTTTTGTACTCCAATGATTCACTACAAAGTGTTTAACTTGCTATATTACATCATTCATATACTGTTGCAACTAGTTAAGCGCAAAAAATCTACTGATCTAAAGGTAAAAACGTAAACATTCTGCAGCTTCTTTAAAAGTTTAAGTTTGGTACAACATTTTTGTAACGACATAAAATTTGTAACCTGTTTAGTAGAATAGAGAAAGGAAAAACTATGTTGTTGTGCCTGATTAAATCGAAAAAATCATTAAAAATGCATTTGAACTTTATTTTCAATTTTATATATTTCAATTTACATTGAACATTAACACAATGATGATAAATGTTAAATTCAAATACTGCTCCTAGTAATTCAAATCATTATCCATAAGCAGTTACGGTGTGCAAAATAGTAGTGCGCCATCTGTCAATTCACTTTCTGCTTCGATTAGTGGGTTTGATTAAAGAGAATGCGAAGAACAAGTCTAGAAAAACATATAAACTTGGTTAAGCTTTCGTTTTGAAAATCTATGGTTCGTCTTTCCGATGTTACTTAATGTAATCTATACTTTAACACCTACGGCTCGAGTATTCATATAATTTTCCACACCCCAGGGTACTTTGGATTCCTCGTTTAATACATGGGCATTTTAAGTGTCTTTCCTACTTCATTCACACTTTACTCTATACAACTCACGTGGTCCTGATGGCAGTAGCTGTATTGGCATGAGAGATGGCAGTGACTTATTTGCTCTGCGCAGGCGTTAATGATATTACTCACCACTCTAATAAAATGTTA
>JXSR01S010613.1:142875-155331 GCA_000969725.1 Ophiothrix spiculata
TTAAAATATATATTTGAAGGAAGGCTTTTCTCTTATTTTCGCAGTAAAATAATTTCGGCGCCTCTGAAGTTTTCTTCTCGGGAGCATCATCTTGCAAATTGAAACTGGTTGGTGTTCCTCTCATCAGGTTTTTTTTTTTGTTCTTTGTTTTTTCTATCTACATCTCTTTGCTTTATCTTTTCTTTCCCTCCCTCTCATTTTTTTCTTTTTCCCCTTATATACCTCTGTCTTTTCTCCCCTTTTTAACCTTTCTTTTTGGCGCCCTCTTTTTGGCCTACACCTCTCTTCCTGTCTTTTCCTTTTTTTCTCTCTTTTTTGCGACCTTCCTCCTTTCCCGCTTTCTTTTTCTTTCCTTTTTGCGCCCCTCCCTCTTTCTTTTTTCTTTCCTTTCTTTCCTCTTTCTTTCCTTTTTGCGCCCTCCCTCTTTATTATTTCTTTCCCTTCTTTACTCTTTCTTTTCCTTTCCTTTTTTGCGTCCCATTTTCTCTTCAGTATTTTCATTTTTCTTTCTTTTTTGCGCAACCTCCTTCTTTCCCTCGTTCTTTTCCTTCCTTTTTGCACCCCTCCTTCTTTCTTTTCTCTTTCCCCCTCTTTCCTCTTTTCCTTTTTTGCGTCCTCCCTCTTTCTTCTGTCTTTTCATTTGTTTCTTTTTTTCGCCCATTTTTTCTTTCCCTCCTTCCTCTCTTTAATTTCCTTTCCTTTTTGCGCCCCTCCTTCTTTTCTTTTCTATTTCTGTTCTTTATTCTTTTTTTCTTTCCTTTTTTGCGCCCCTCAGTCCTTTCTTCTGTCTTTTCATTTTGTCATTTTTTTGCGCCACCCCGTTCTTTTTCTTCCCTTTTTGCGCCCCTCCTTCTGTCTTTTCTCTTACCCTTCTTTCCTTTTTTTTACCTTTTTTGCGCCCTCCCTCTTTCTTCTGTTTTCTCATTTTGTCGTTCTTTTTTGCGCCCCTTCTTTTTTCCCTCCTTTTCCTCTTTCTTTTTCTTTCCTTTTTGCGCCCCTCCCTCTTTTTTCCTCTTTCCTTTCTTTCCCCTTTCCTTCTTTGCAAAGCCCAAAAATTTTCTCCTGACGGAATTTTACCCCTTCCTCCCCCCCATTTTTACCTAAATTTGTTATAAAATGTTAGACCATGGCAAATGGCAAATTGTATTTTTATTTTAAAAATTGACACAATAGCTTGAAATTTGCGCGAAGCGCGCAATTTTTTGACATTTCAAATCTCATCAAAAAAGGAGAAAATGAGTGTGATATTTGTGTCTCTAAATGAAAGTGGGGGCATTGGGGTGTGGAGGGGCTAAGGTTTGCGACTGGAGATTGTATTTTTTCAACGTCATTTCAGCGCCCCTCCACCTAAGGTGACGCCCAAGGAAACGTGCCACCTTTACCCCCATATTAACTAGTGGGGTTTAAGGGCCCTGTCAACCCTTTGTTTTCAGAAATAGTTTTTGCACTGTAACTCAGCAACGGATGAATAAATTAAAATAAAAGTATACATTTCTAGAAGAGGATTTGCATACTGAATAAACATGATGGTCAGGTAATTGTTTTGGCTCATTTCAGTGAAAAATAAACCTTTCTTGATTTCAAGCAAAAAATCAGCTTTTTTATTCGACCATATGAGCAGTTTTTTCAGCCACACGTTTGTTACTCGGTACGTGAAAAGTATGTTCTAATCAGAAATTTTGAATTTTCTCTACCCGTGCATGAATGAGCACATGTTTTCATTCAAAAATGTCACAAACGTTACCAAAAAGTTACACAAAAATATCACAAACGTTACCAGACGTTACCAAACAAAACATTGCATAAAAAGAAATCCTGACGATAGAATTTCCTACCACTTTTATGAACTATTTGTAAATATGTTACCAATCATCTGTGAAAAGCGCTAAAAAAATTCGCTAACATGTCAGAGAAATTTTACTTTGAAGTCATTTGGAGCAACAAAACACGTTTCCGTGCGAGGTCAAAAACGTTACCGAACGTTACATGAACTTTATTTTAATATTTAAATACCGGCATGTCTTGATCTCACCAGTGAGCACCATTATCAACAACGAACTTGGGGAAAAGCGTGACAAAAGATGTGCAAAAATTGCTTATTTATAATTTTTTTTTGCTTGACACTTTTTGGAAACGACTGAAATCAGTTTAGGGTCGACCAAAACGAAAACGTTTCCTCCAAAAGGTCCACTATTTGAAACTCCGCACCCCAACAAAATTCCTGGTTACGGGGCTGGCCATAATACTTCTACAAACCATCGCTCTAGTCCAAATCTGCAAACCACCGCTCTAGTCAGAATCTGCAAACCACCGCTCTAGTCAGAATCTGCAAACCACCGCTCTAATCCGAATCTGCAAACCACCGCGCTAGTCCGAATCTGCAAACCAAAAAAAAAACAAAATGTCGGACTAGCGCAGTGGTTTTCAGATTCGGACTAGCGCAGTGGTTATCAGATTCGGACTAGAGCAGTGGTTTTCAGATTCGGACTAGCGCAGCGGTTTTCAGATTCGGACTAGCGCAGTGTGTAAATTTCAAACTGAAATCCACTGCGCTAGTCCGAATCTAAAATCCCCTGCGCTAGTCCGACATAAATGTCGGACTAGCGCAGTGTTTTTCAGATTCGGACTAGCGCAGTGTTTTTCAGATTCGGACTAGCGCAGTGTATTTCATTTTCGGACTAGCGCAGTGTCGGACTAGCGCATTGTCGGACTAGCTCCGTGTATTTCATTTTCGGACTAGCGCAGTGTCGGACTAGCGCATTATCGGACTAGCGCATTGTCGGACTAGCGAAATGTACCCGTATAAACAACTTCTTTCTTACATGCGCAAAAAAGTACTTATAAACCCTTTTTGCCGTAATTATTCATTTCAATTCGATTCGTCTACAGCAGTCATTTAAGGCTCATACATATCTCCCGTCTATAGCAAATTTGAAGTTACTTGACATATTTTCTTCAGTAGTGTTTTTTTAAATACTATACTTGTTTTTGAGTGAATGAAAATCCTTTGGAAATTTAAATAAATTTGACAGTTATACAACACTGTATTGGATTGCTATTGTTTGACTGGATCAAATATACCCAAACTTCCTTTTTAGGTATAATACTGTGAGTTCACTGTTTCCAATCTCTATTTTTCTTCTGAAAGATACTTTGAATAACACGTTAAGATACCCTGGAGAAAATCGAGTACAATTCTAGTACAAGATTTGAATTTGGAATGTGCGTATTTGGAACCTCATTCGAGTACACGTTAAGTACAACTCTGGTACAAATTTGTACTAGAACCCGTACTAGAATTGTACTTAAAGTGTACTAGAATGACGTTCAAAATGTGCACATTCCAATCTTGTACTAGAATTGTATTTGATTTGTACTAGAATTGTACTCGATTTCCACCAGGGTATTGCCAATAATCTCGATGTGTACACTGTACATGACCTTGAAACAATGTACCTCACGTAAACAAACAAGCAAACTGACGAGTAACCTGTCACGTAATATTTCATTGTAATAAACACTCTATTTCAAAACGGTGACTGACCTTTGTGTCAATGTTAGTAGATAATAAGAAAATAAAATGACAAGAAATAGCTGCAGGACAATACTGACATCCAATGGGAGTATTTGACCTTGGACGTGTACTACCGTAGTGAAATGATCAAATGACAATTACGTATACATTATTGGTCACTTTGCCGCAGAGGATGTGAATTACTAAACGATTGTCAAGTGAATAAATAAATGTATCCATTTTGAGTGTTGATTTCCCAGGGGCCGCTCGAAGACAAACGTGGTTCGCATGCTCGTCATAAAAATCGTCGAAAAAGGGTCGGATTTTGCCCCATTGGCGTCGTCGATGTCTTTTACGGTATCTTCTACTTTAGAGTCACTTTTTCACCAAATATTCTAAAATTTCAAGAAATAACTTCAGAAAAAGCTTCCAATGTATTATTCAGGTTTTTATGGCAGAAAATAGTGCGTTGTCACGCCGGTAAGGGTCCATTTCAGTGTGTTACGCCACATTGGGTCAAAATTCCATTACGACATTCAGGGGTCAATTTTATTGTATTGCGACATTTAGGGGTATGATTTTGAAAATTTTACGACATTAAGGGTTGGAATTTGCTGTACATGATATCGATTTTGAGGTGCTCTGACGAGCATGCGTACCGTTTTGGGGTGTTTTTTTTTCGAGCGGCCCCCGGGGTTGATTTACATTTGAAAGTCTGCTTTGGTCATCAGATGGAGTATTTTTAATTGACTGAAGCAAATAAACATTAAACTAGCCAGAAAACTATAACCAGCTATAGTCAGCGTCAGGTTACAATTAAATATCAAAACCTGCTGACTTTTTTCTTTGTTTGAGATTGACACATACGTAAACTGAGAACTTGAACAAGCCTAGTGTAATAATAAAGTAATCCAGATTTTATACATATGATAACAACTAAAATTTGGCACCGCGTTGTTTCAGTTGATATTTATAAATAAGCTTTTACCGTCTCCAATGAAATAAAATAAGAGAGTTAATATCAAATTTCATATTGAGTTGATTTAATCAAAAGCGGTATCAGGACTGAAATCTTGCCTTACAATAATGACATTTTAAATTCTAAATATCGGGGAACAATTACAAAACATTGTCACACTTTACGAGAGAAACTTCCTTTTTATGTCCTATAAATTTCAATAAATTGGGGCTAAAATAACAATATTTTGCTCACGTTAAAAAATCTAAAGATTTTCCAAGTTGCAATCCCATATCGCAGGATAGGCTCTACAATAAAAACAACGTCTTTCTAATATCAATGCTGCTTTTACTTTAATCTGTCTTTTTTTGGCTATAGTGTGCTATAATTATATTTTTACCATTGATTGTAATTTGCACATAAAAAAATCGTAAAGAGGAGAACTGTCTTAACATGTTCTTGAATGCTCATCAAAAATAGAATCAATGTTTGAAACTAATTGCACACTGGATTATAATAACAAAGTCAAAAATAAAAATAACAATTAAAGTCAAAATCATAAACAAATAATTAAAACATAAAAATGAATATAAAAATTACAATTATTGATAGGTAAATACAATTTTTCAAGACATGAAGTTTATTAAAAGTCAAATCAATGTCGCAAAACAAACTGCGGATTAATGTAATATTTTACAAATATGTTGTATTTTACTCAAAACAATGAATTTAAAACTGTATTATGAAAGAGAAAACGAATTTTTCAAACAATATTTGTCATATTCATGAAGTCATAATATGTAATATCTAATACTTTCATTTAGTAATACATTACTAATTACTCACTCATTTCAGCATGGTAAATGGTCATCCGTTAAAAGCTGCAGTATTTATTAAACGTGACTTGAGATATTTTCATAGCTTTTAGCCCTACATTTAACGATCATGATTTGTAAATACTGTATGATTATCAATGTCATCATCATGTTCTATTTTCACTATTATGGATGACAGCACCTCTCATAATAATTTCATGCAAGACGAATCTTTAAGAAATAACGTCAAATTAATGCTGTTACTTAAAAATCAGAAAGGTAATACTCTTAATTCGATATAGAAATGAAAGGAACGGATTTGAATATAAGACTGTGACTGACAATAAATGCAATCACCTTCGGTCAGACATCTAAAACTGAGAAGACTTTCTTTGCCCCAAAACGTCAAACATATTGAAAATAAACCAGCTTAACTTCTTGTTAAGTACTAATTACTTTATTTACTCTTATTATGATGATGACATTGACCCAACTGCAGGTTTGTTTCTGTTAAAGCCATTATACACGGTCCAACTTTGTTTGATCAAACCAAACTGTCAACATTACCAATTATATTTGATGACAGCCCAATGATGACATATTTTGCAAAATACATGATCAGATTTTCAATCAACTTATTGTAGTCTGAAAATATCCAAAATGAAAGGTGACATTGAAAAATGTAAACACATTCAGGGATATGTAGAGAATATTGCACATTTTTTGCAATTTTTATGTGCATGCATGTTTATACCCAGTTTGGTAGTACATTCAGGGCCAACAATACAACATAATGGGTGTCATGACCAAGCATCGGCTACATTCTCTTGGAATTGCTGCAATTACTGCAGTTCAACAAAGAGAAGACGGAGGCAACAAAAGAAAAAAAGATTTCCAGTGCTATTTTCTCCAGAACAATAATTCTTTTATTCTTGTTATGATAGTGCCATAAAATTTCATAATGGCTTTAAGTACTCACTTTACAGACAGGGTGTGTATTGGAAAAGAGGCACCGACTTTTCCAACCGTGAACGTCAGAGGAAGGAAAAAGTGACCATAGACTGGGTGTGGGGATGTGTGGGGTGATTGATGTGTGGTGTTTTCGTGGTTATAATAAAGCGAGAAGAGGTACCGACTTTTCCAACCGTGAACGTCAGAGGAAGGAAAGAGTGACCATAGACTGGGTGTGGGGGTGTGTAGGGTGATTGGTGTGTTGGTGTTTTCGTGGTTATAATAAAGCGAGAAGAAGCACCGACTTTTCCAACCGTGAACGTCAGGAGAAGGAAAAAGTGACCATAGACTGGGTGTAGGGTTGTGTGGAGTGATTGGTGTGTGGGTGTTTTCGTGGTTATAATAAAGCGATAAAGGAAATCCACAATCTTCTTAACATATGTGGACCGCCGCGGCAAAAGGGTTCCGTTCTTGGCTCGTACATGTTGCTCCTTGTAGCATATCTGATGTATGCTATTTGTATGCATCAGATATGCTACAATGAGCAACATGTAGGAGCCGACAACTGCACCCTTTTGCCGCGGCGGGACACATATGTCAAATGTAATGTTTTACTCTTTTTCAGGGAGGGTAAATGGAATGTGACGAGATCAACTTCCGTTTCAACAACTTCTGTCATCTTGTTAGTGTTTATTATATCATAATTAGATAGTGATTTGAGCCATTTAATAGTTATTACTGTCACGTGTATAAAAATAATTATGATGTAAAAAAGACATGTTTTGTCATGTAATAGTAAAAAAATGTCACATTTTGAATGTCCAATTTCACAGAATTTTATCTCATTATAGATTTTTTACGATAGAAGGCATGTAATATTTGTATAATACATGTATAATATCATCTAAAAACGAATCGGGATCAAAAATGTCTCCAAGGAAAAGGCATTAAACAGTAAATCCAGTGTAATTGCTCTAGGACAAAGAGTAATAATAAGGCTTTGCTAAACCTTTGGATATAATATCATCGAAAAACTTCTCCATCTAAAACATGGGGACATTTGCTCACAGCACAAGGTCTTAGCCATTCACAATGTTTTACTTTTGCTCCATTGTTGTGTTGTTCTAGCCTCTCATTTGTTTAAACTTTTATCGTTTTCTTGAAGTAATTCGACTTGAAAGTAAACAGAAAAAACATTTCTTGTTCAAAATTGGTTTTAAGGTTTTGTTTGTTTCACACACAAGATTCACTGCCCATCAGAGTTTCGTGAGTAGACTGTTTCAAAGTAAATGAATAATTAAGGGACTTGTCATAATAGATTAATTTGATGTTTTGTAGTGATGCTTGAGGAGCGTTAATTTAATCTTTATAATCATCATGCTCTCTAGTGGTCTAAAACAATGAAAGTGTACTGAAACTATGTAACGCAACTTTTTAAGATTAAAGAACTGAAATATTATGAAAAGTAGTAAATGTTATTATTATTATATAAATGACATAAAACTAACATACTTTATCGATGTTATAAATACAGCTGTGTTATTTCAACTGATTCAAAAATATCAAATTAAACAATAAACGAAAAAGAGGGACAATTCTTAAACAATAAAAGTGAAGTTACATGATATATAATACTAATCACTTACATTTTCTTATATACAAGTATCTTATACATGTGTATTTGTGTACCGTCGCGGCAAAAGGGTCCAGTTGGGTCAAAACCAAAATATGGAGATTTTCATATGGTGGTAAAGCTCATTTAATTCCCTTTTCAATGATACCAAAATCATGCAAATCGGAGCTTTGGGTGACGAGTTTTGGCAAATTATAAAATCGTACTCATAACCGTTTGTCAAAACACAAATTTTCACATTTTCATGATGAAAACGATTCGACATAGCGATAAAAATCACACTTTTTTACAAGTTAGTCGTTATATTTGATTAACCATCTTTACATTTTGGATACAAAAGGGTTCAAAGATTTCATTTCCACAAAAAACTCAAAATTGACCTTCCCATCATATTTTGGTATAGTTCAACTTTACCGGCCTCTAGCGCAAAATGGAAGTTGCCGACAACTGGTCCCTTTTGCCGCGACGGTACACATTTAAGTTGTTATCTTTATATTGTCAACTAGCTATTTGTTAGAGACTGTTTGAGTTTTTTCCATAGTTTCTGAACGATTATTGTACTTGTATGTGTCCGTACAAATTGTCACGATGCCAAAGGCTGCATGCACAATTGGGCGGTTGACATAGCAAACAAATCATAAATACTAAACGTTGGGCGGAATTGCAAGAGAAAACAGGCGCATATTTTACACCAAAATGGTTTTTTTAATAGCATTTTATTATGCAGATATATTTAAAAAATTCTTAAATATGCATGGATGTGCATATAACTTGTAGACATCTGAAATTGTCTATTCTTCACGTTCAAAAAAATTTGTAAACTTTTTCAAAACTCAATAACTCTGCAACAACACATAAGAATTTTTTTCTACTTACGAGTGGTTGTGCTTGGGCAAATTCTTCTTCTCGATAACATATTTTCTCGTGAGAGTGGTAAATCATATTGCGAGTAAATCAGAAAAACTCTAGAAAGAGTATCTAGCAACACTCTATTTAAGCGTCAAAGCAACACATCCAAGCCCGGTTTGAGTGTTTGAATGTGAGCTAATATGTTATGTGTAAGTAGGTCAGCGGTGTGAAATATCAACGTTCACCGCCCAGTTTCTGGGTATGTGAAGTATCTATTACGACATTAAGATATGTCGATGACGATGTTGATTGAGACAAGATCACGTGATAATCCTTCAGTCATGCAAGACCATCTTGACAAATTTAATGAATGGGCCAAGAACAATCATATGAAGTTGAACCCTTCCAAATGTGCTCACATGAAAGTCTCCTTTTTAAAGAAGCAAGATAAGGATCAACCACTTACAATTGACAATGTTCCTCTCCAAGAGGTATTCACAACAAAAATACTAGGTGTCCATGTCAGTTCGGACTTAAAATGGAGTAATCATATTTGTGAGGTGCTCAAGAAAGCAAACTCTGGACTGTATCTATTGAAGCTCCTCAAACACTTCAATTTGCCAACTGATGATCTGGTAACAATCTATTCTGGATTCGTTCGCCCAACGGCTGAGTATGCTGCCTCTGTATGGCACCCTGGACTTACTGTTCATGAAGATCTTGCTCTTGAACGGATCCAGAAGAGGGCATGCAGGATCATCGTTTAAAAATACTATACTTCTTATCATTAAGCACTCGAGCTTTGCAATCTTAAATCTTTGCATGATCGACGTGATTAGCTTTGTCTGAGTTTCTTTAACTCTCTCCTTGTCTCAGAGCGCTTTAACAGTTGAGTGCCACCTATAGGCACCATACACGGTAGAGAGTTACTTAGTTAACTCAGACAAACTGGCCCTGCCAAGATCTAGGACAGTGCTTTATCAACAAAGTCCTCTGCTGTACATGACTAAATTGTATAATGATCACATCTGTTAATGTCAGTTCTTTCCGATTCTCACATTCAATTTTTCTGTGACTTTTTAATATATGCTGTTGATCTTTATGAGGAGTTTCTGTGGTGCGAGGGGTGTGTTTGTGAGTGTGGTTGAGGAGAGTGGGTGCTCTTGAAAGTTCGTAAGTTTAGTAGATATGGAATGAGTGGTGATATTACCTTGCAAACATTTTTATGTAGAATATATATTTCTGCTATGATGTTTATATTTTATGGTCAAATTTGTAAAATTGTTGTAATTCAGCTGCTCTTTGCTGCAATGACAGTTGTTAATCAACCTTTAATGAAATTAGATATAATGAAATGAAGGTTGGCACGTGCCCGTCACTTTTGAATACGGGGCCAAACGGGGACGCATCTTTAAGGTTTCCTTTTTCGCCCCGAGTAATATCGGAAACAGACACGAAAAACGAGGCTCCAGTAAATTCGTATTTTTGAAATTTAAACCATTTTAAGTCATGTCTACCGTCCAAACATCCTTTTAGTTACATTTTCCCTCCTTTTTTTTGAGTAAACTAACTTATCCATAGCAAAACATATCTTTAAATTTTACCCATATCTGTGAACATCTTTTAGATTTATAAGTCATCATTTTTTCAGAGTATATTAACTTTTTATTGCTGAAACTATATACAAGCTGTGTATAACCCCCGAAAAATTGTGTCTCCTTTTTATTTCTCAGAGAAGAAAAAACGGAACCCAAACATGTATATTGATTTATCAGTTTAAGACCTTTTCCCTATTTTACATGAACTCTATCATTAGCGACATTACAAGCCTTGATGTTACCGAATACAAGAGGACTAATGCTTTATGAACATGTACAACTGTAGAATTGATTCTTATGATTGTACGTATAGTAGTTTCTCAAATGCAATCTCATCTCACAATTTATTCAGTGTTATTGAATTACATATTTGTTTACCTCTTACAAATCTTACTAAGTAGATACAAAACCTGAAGAGTCTCTTCAATGATTTTACGGAAAATTACGTTCCACATTATGATATTAAAGTTTGTACATTTAATTATGTAAATTTGACAGCAAAAACAAAACACTACGTACGCGATTATTACTGAAGTGGCTTTAATAATAAGTTAAAAAGAACTGATTATTTCCTTCAAAATTCTCAAGAGTACAACCTACTTATGACTCCAGACACCTACTCAGACATGTTTGAGGTTTTGCATTTATTCATTCTACAAGTCACATGAGTAGGTAGATTTCAGCTGCATACTACGACCTGTCGTTAAATTATCCATTTATGTATCTTAGCTATTTTAAAACAACCACAACCCAGAAGACAGTTGTTTTCCATAGATTTGTCATAACATTGTTCTTGATCTTTTTAACGTAATCTGCCATATCGGATAATATCGAAATATATTTCACACTATTGTTGTATTATAACTTTATTACTAAACCATCAAACACGTTAAAGGAGTAAGACGAAAACATTGTCATATATACTAGAAGACTGATCTCAATTGCAGGAGTTTTTAAAGGAGCCCTGTCATATTGGGTCAGCATTTTTTCAAACTTTCTGAGATTTTGGTATCAAAATATTCCTCATATTTTTCTCATTACCCATGTGAAATTTTACGGCTGAAATATGTCGCGTTTCGGAGATAATGGCAACCATAAAATTACCGACACAGTAAAGTATAGGCAAGTGGAAAATGCAAAGTTGCTCACAAAATCAAAACGATTATTCCGATTGAAGTGAAATTTGAAATTGAAGCATCTAAAGTGGTGATCTTTCATATGACAGTGAAAACTAAGATTTGAAAAATTGGACCATGTACCTTTAACACCTCTAAGACCTACACTGACAATTATTTCCCATAAATTTTACGGGACAATATTTTACCGTAATTTTTACAAATTCCTGCATTAGAAATTTTCATTATTTTGCCCTGAACGGGATTCGTCCCAAAAAACTAGCAAATGACTTCGCCGAGAATTTTGACAACAAGGTCAACAAATTGCGAGTTGGCCTTGAAAATAAGAACATCGCTTAATTTTAGACAAACTAAACGAAAATTGTTCAAGCCGATATCTTGAAAGTTATGAAATCTTCATCAGTAACATCTTGCGATCTTGATCCGCTACCGTCTAAAGTATTTTAAGATATGTATGGGAGAACTTTTTAAATTATTACAAGGATAGTTAATGCATCACTGTCCTCCGTCCTCCTGTGTAATGCCCGGAATTTTAAAACACGCACAAATTGTCCCACTACTGAGGAAAACTGGTATTGATCGAGATGAGCTTGTCAATCCTACTTGAGTAAGTTTGTTGAGAGAGTTGCCATTTCCCAGCTTCAAATTTATCTGACTAACAACCACCTTCACGGACGCACGTGATCTCATTTAATGGTCAGGTTCAAAAGTTACGCCCATTTAAGTAAAGACCGGTGAAAACTACTTGGGCCGATTTCACCATATTTCAGCGTAAACAGTTTTTCATGATTCGATGAACTTCTTAAACTTGTTCAAGTGGTGTAGGGTTTCAGATATAGTCTGTGGGAAAAACCTTGATATTGGGCTTGACTGCAAAATGGAGTCTGCACAATTGTTCTTAACTGATTCTTAGTCTTTGAGACCCATAGATTCCAGAACTGAATGATGCAAAATCCGCATCATTGAGCATTTTGAGAAATACAAGATAAAACAAAATGGCTA